>JAHPZR010025984.1:0-14663 GCA_019787425.1 Platygyra sinensis
TATCACAGCTTTGTTTTAAATCAGTTTTGTTAACGCACTATTTTCTCCGCCTCATTGCCATTTCAACCAACTCTTATAACACATCATGAAATACTCTCGGAATCGTAAAAGGGTTGCCGTGTTGAAGCCACGATCACTGTGAGACTCACACAAGCATACTTAAGATGACATACAATCACAATTACGCCTTAACCTCCATCTACGGTTAAGCTAAATCTCGCAACTAGACTTTCAATAGCTGAAGAACTATTAGCAAAGTGAGTAGTAACGACACGAATCAACTCCACACTGGTGGCCGTGTTCACTACCCTTCGTCATTACTGCCGGCCTTACACGTCACTTTTACCAAACGAGTCTTATCGACAAATCGAGCCAAGTCAGTCGAAACGAAGACTGTTTTACTGCCCTCCCCCATTACCCAGTGATTACTACACTTAATCTCCAACAAGTAGACTTCCAGTAAGTAAAGTACACTATAGCAACACGATTCATGACGACTCCAGTCAAGTCGAGCCAAGTCGCCGAGGTTTACTGCCCTCATACATAACCGCACTGTGTTTTCCGCTAGCACTCACCACCTAAATAAACTTCCAGTAGGTCGACTGGACTTTAAGCAAGACGAGTCATCAGACTCCAGTCGAGTCAGGTCGATTCGCCAAAACTTACTACCCCTCCCCCCCCCCCCCCCCCCCCCACATTATCGAACTGGCCTGGGTTGTTCAAAGGATGGATATCGCTATCCACCGGATAAATCACTACCCAGTCGACTCGCTGACCTTTACACCTCCTTCATTACAGCCCTGTATTTTACACAAGTCTCTCGTCACTTGACTTCCAATAAGTCGGTGGGACTTTTAGCGAGACGAGTCGTCACGACCGGAGTCGAGTCGACTCGATTCGTTAGACTTTTACAGCACTTCCTTACTCCTCGCTCCCTCACTGTATTTTACACTAAGTCTCTCGCCACTAGACTTCCAATAAGTCGGGTGGACGCTCAGCTAGACGAGTCGTGAAGACTATCCAAACCCTTCTCTATATAAATGGTGGAACAGAGAATTAAGTCTGAAGCGCAAATTAAAGTGCTAATTGAATCCATGAATAACCCAGTGGGCGTTAGCCCTAGTAAAGGGAATCAGGGAACCACACGAGGTAAAGAAAAATTCTTTTGACCTGGTGGGAATCGAACCCACGACCTCCGGATTAGATCTATCGTTGCTCTGCAGACTAAGCTACGGAGTCGAGACAGAAAGTAGGGGACGATATGTACCATTCTTTATATGACCTTGCTGTGTTCTACACTAAGTCTCTCGCGAATAGTGAGAGATGTGCGATTAGCGAGCAGCGACCTTATGGCTTCACTATCATGATGGTAGTCTCCACACGCTCTTGACTGCTCACTTGGTTGTGTTCTTTCCATTGTTCCCCGGTACTCCCCCAAGAAAAAGAGAGACCGCTGGCAGCTGGCTAATATAACTTGTTGGCTCATGTGACCCTGACCCTCCTGGAAATTTTTCCGTATTTCTGTGGGTGGCTTGGTGACTGAGGGGAGGAAGGATGGGAACTATAGTCACATGATCGGCGACAGAAGTTGCCTTTGTTTTAATTTGCCTGGGTAGATAATAATAATGTTTTAAATTCTGTTGTTTTTAGCTGGCCGGTCTCCATTTGACCAGTTGCCCTTCTTGGTGACTCCTGAAGGAAAAGCGCTTTCCCAGTCCACGACACTGATGAAATACATATGCAAAATAGGAGGTACACGATCATGAGTTTTAAGCAGCGCCAATAGAATTTTAAAAATGATATGACAATTGTTTTAACTTATAATTAAGTCCCTCAGACTTGTATGGGTGTGGTGGGAAGAAAAATGTGGGATTCCCTGAGTATGGGAAGTTAGTACTGCCGAGTTGAAGCGGGAAAATATAGAGTTGTTTCTACTGACATAAGGAAAGGGTTAATCATTTTTTTCCATACTCTGCGTATCCTCCCATACTCTACTTTTTGATACTTCGCACTCTGAGCCATTAGCACTCTAGATCTCAAGCTCTCCTCATTTTCTGTCCAACCTATTTAGAGGGTGTTTGATGCAACCTTTATATATTTGCTCTGTAAACACAGTCAAATTTACCATGATAAATTTTAATACCTTAATGTATGTTCACTGAAACTTTAATTATATTAAGGACGTTTGCGTTCAAAACTTCCCGCGTTCAAATTTTTTTAAAACTTTGACTTCAGGTAGAAAATAATAAGTTTAGATAAAAACGTAAAAAAAATTGGAGATCACGAACTCGTTTTCAAGATAAGGCATGGCACAGACCATATAGCATTTCTAGGATTTCCAGTCACTCGAGGCGATTCATGATTCATTACTATCGGCATATATTTAAGTGGAAGAATCATTTCTAAGTTATGTGTGTTTAACACAGCCTATATAGGCCTATTTGATAGATCTTAGCAAATATGTCATTAAACCATGTCGAATTAGCCTCAAAAAATGCAACTTTTAAGTCACGCACACCTGTATCCATGTACCAATTCAAGCCTCTTTGAATAGTATATGAGAAATAATTAAAACATCTCACCTACAGATTTTGTTTTGTTTTCTAGTATAATGGAAAGAATCAGAAAAGGAACTGATCTGCAGAAAAAAAAGTGGGGGTCACCGAGCATCCAACAAAAATATTTGCACACCAAGCTAATGCAAAGGCCATCAGCTCTATACCTTGTTGAGTTTTGACTCGGTGCGCGCGCTTGAAATAGATCACGTGGTACGTGCGTGCCTAATGAATAGTGTGCGCGCCAGAGATGAGCTGTAGCGATGGGTGCGAACGTCCTTAAGCCACAGATTATTCTACAAAAATTGTGGTAGCTTATTAAGTAGTCAGGAACTTGGTAATTCGATAATATTTTACAGTTTTCGTCCTTCAAAGCATTGTTAAATTTCCTTATATTATTTTCCTTTTAGGCTTGTGCCCTAGTGACATTTATGATGAAGCGGTGGCTGATATGATTTGTGATAGTGCTAATGATCTCATTGAAGTCTTGATGAAAATTCTCAAGGAAAAGGATGAGACCAAAAAGGTATTTTCAATAGCATTGTTCGAAGTTGTAGAACCCTTTGTTCTTGCGTATTTTGATGCTAAGGATGTTTACTGTCGGGGATGATCTGGGCAGGTTCAAGGGGTTCAGTCAATAGCCCCCATTAACAAAACGTGCGATAATGTAACAAGTTGACTGACTTGGCCTCATAATGCTAGATATCCCATTTCCGAGGATGTCAATTTTTAAAATTTTCTAAGGCGATGGTCCCCGGATGCACCCGCAGGGGCATTTGGGGACCATCCCTGAACCTTCTTTTTAACCATCCTGGAACCTCCTTCTCTAAAATCCTCTTTCCACCCAAGACTGTCCCATGAATAAGTTGTTTGTCTGTCTTACAAAAGAGTTTTGAACCCACTTTCCCCACCTAACTTTTGTTTTCACATGGTTTCAAAAAATTTTGGCCCGAGAAATTATAAGATGTTCGTCGTATCCGGCCTGAATATGTTTCTTGTCTGTTTCACAGGAAGAAATCAGCAAAGAGTTCTATGGCACCACGCTTCCCGTACGACTTGAGAAATTCAATGCTCTGCTTAAAGGCCCTTTCTTTTTGGGTGATAAGGTAAAGTATCAGCTAAGATTGTCTACTTCTATTAGTTAGGTGAAACACAGGGTGATTGTTACTATTGCCTTTCAGTTCAATGAGTGTATAAAGTTGATATTTTTTTTATTAGGAAACACTTTTGGGTTGGCTGCCTTTGTTGGCAGACGAAACACTTTGCTATTTATTAACTTGCACCTGATAACGGTCAATAAGCCATCTTATTGCATGGCTAGCTCTGTAAGTGGACAACATCAACCAAATCCTGCGTTATCGTTGACTAGTATTCCCCAAAGAGGAATCAGGATTTTGTTTTGTGGGTGTGGCTTGAAAAGTATTCCACCCCTAAGAGGTCTAATAGGTACCGATTCTAAAACGACGAATTATCTCCTAACTGCCATATTTTTCGGGCCGCCACGAAGCTCTTCGGAACGTCTCACAGGATTGGTTGAGAAAATTATATACAAACAATGGTAACAATGGACCCTAGCCCTAAAACAATAGAGCTTCGTGCCAACAAGATCCAATGAAATTAGAGGTTCCAGAGAGCTTCGTGACAACAGTATTTTTCGGCTCAATACTCGAAAAAGTACCGCTGTTGACCTCGTAAACCTGAACAACCTAAGAGATACCCAAATCGCGTATTTAACCCCTGAAAGATATGACGGTCCACCCCGTTCTCTTTATATGATAGTGCCCTTAGAGAAAAATCTCAGTACTCGGAGAAAAACCCTCGGAACACGAACATTTGCGAAAATCTAGTTTGTTCGTTTGGAGAATAATAATCGTCCGTCTAGCTTCTAATTTTGTTTGCTTATTTTCTTTAGTTGACCTATGCTGACATTAAGTTCTTCGACCTCTTCAACAACATTATTGGCAATGGAAAATTGGAGGTTCCTGAGCAGCTCAGTAAATTCCCAAAGTTAGAGGAACATTACAAGAAAGTGCGTGACGTTCCTAGAATTAAGGCCTGGCTCGAAAAACGCCCAGAAACACAAATTTGAAAAGCTGGTATCGCCGTCTATGTTCGAAGAAACAAAATGTACGGGTCAGTTTAAATGTAGACAAATAAAAGCGAATTTTGTAAGTGCTTGATAAGTGTAGCATTGCTTTATTTTGTCTCGTTACTCAATCCGGATTTGCCACAGTGCCACAAGAAGCCTCAATGTGGCTAACGGGTTCTGTTTTCGAAAATCATTTCACTATTGCATTCTAGAAAAGACTAGTACGTTTGAAACCTACTAGTCGCAACAGTGAATTGATTTTTCGAAAACGGAACCCGTTAGCCGTATTCTTGGATCGAGCGAGCGAGTTCAATATTCGAATAATCAATTCATTATTGCATTATTGAAACGACTAGCGGGTTCAAGTTTCAAATAATCAGTTCATTAATGCAATCTTGAGGGTACGCTTCACTTAGTTTGACTGTAATATGCGGTGTCGGAGATCAGGAGTACCTCAGCAACAGAATAAAGAGCATTTTTCTCGACTCGAAATTCAGCTTTACATTGTACAGGATCCATGGTTTTAAAGTCAAATTCTTCGTAGTGTTTATACGGGAAGCTAAGGTTCCTCGAAACGTTTTTCTTCAATAAAAGGACGAATTCTTCATTGCCTATTGTTTCCTCGTCATAAGCAACCAGCAGCTAGTCTTAAGCTATTGCAAACGACAACTTGTTTTCAAGGTATATCCGTACGTATCTATTCGAAATGGTATCTCTTCTGAAAACTGTCGGGAAGTTGCCGTCGCAATGTTGCTTAACATGCTTAGGCGAGTGAAACGCGACGCCGGTCTCGCCTCACCCTTTACGCGGATGTGCCGTCTCCGTCGCCACCTCCCGTCCTGGTGCTTAAGGTCTCTAGTCTTAGCCTTGACAAACGAACATGCATATCAATACAAAGGTATTAAAAAGGATTTAAAGAGAGTCAGCTAATTATTTCATTTAAATCCTGTCCGATTTGATCTTACTTGATGTTATTTAGCTATAAATATGAAGAATAACAGTTTTTTTTATTATATTGGGAATGACAGAAATTCTCTCTTTTGTACGTTTTCCTCCAATTGCAAATAAAACACTATTTGATTTTCTTCATTTAAACGAGGGTTTTCCTTTGGAAATTCGAGGTAGCCTATGGTTTTGCGTCCATACCGTCCCCGAAGGTGTGCAAATTTACATTATTTTATTCTATTTTTTTAACTGTTTTCAAATTACCGTTAATAAGTGGGGTCTGCAGGGGATTAGGCGACAAAAACTGTCGACATTATTTAAGGGCCCATTTCGAATCAGTTCATATCTATATCCGAATTTTTGTCGCAGATTTGCAAATTTTTTTGTCAGGGTCAAATCGGGTTAAAATGTGTCGGGACATCAGCTTGCCGCACACTAGCCGATTTTTTTGTCGCGACTAACCGCGTTTAGTTTTGGGGCCGAGTCAATCTATATATCTCCGCCATGTTTAAAAAGAGGCTTGTTCACGTGACTCTCATGACAATAGGCCATTTCCGAATTACCTTTAGCCTCTTTTTCAAACCGAGTCTTGGTGCTCATCCTTTCATATGAAAATGAGTTTAATTTGCATGTGAATGAAAACTCATTTTCATGTGAAAGGATGAGCACCAAGACTCGGTTTGAAAAAGAGGCTAAAGGTAATTCGGAAATGGCCTATTCTTCAATGGCTGAGGTACGCTCGAGCTCCGACAAATTGTCTTGGTCCACCGCACATTAGCCGAAAAGCCCGACAAAACGCCCGACAAGTCGGCCCCGATTCTGTCACAGACTTGTCTGAATTCACCGCACACTAGCCGACAAGTGAAGATTTTTTGTCGACAAAAAATCGGCTAGTGTGCGACAGCCTTAAAAAAAGTTTGAAGCCAGGGTCTTTGTTTTATAGTTTGAGCCGGCCTTTTCTACAAAACGAAGCCCCCATTGATTGCGTGTCCGTTGACATCGAACAAGGCTTTAAAAAGGCTTCGTTTTGTAGTTCGAGCAAGCCTTATCAGTCTACATTGATTTCATGTCAGCTTACGGTGTCTGAGAAAAAGCCTCGGCCCGGTTTCACTGTCTCTGGTCTGGTAGGCCAATCAAAAAAAAAACTCCTAGGTGTAAGGTCTAAGATCTTAAGTCTTAGGTCATAGGCCTTAGGTCTTAGGTCTTGGCACTGGGTCCCAGTCCGGCTCAGAAGGAAGAAGGGCCTTCTGATCTATGTCTTGAAGTGACAACCTCGGTCAGCTATCTGTATCGTTTCAAAATACTATAGTTGTAGTCAAGCATGATAATAAAAGTTAAAATTTTGGTGGTCACTGACTAAAAAAGTTTTTCGTGAGAACGTTCATGTTTCCATTAAAATGGTGTACTATAACTTTCTTCAGCGTAAAATGGTTTACGAATGCCAATGAGTGTTTTAAAAATAGCCGCAGAAACATCACTTGGGATTGCTGGTGGAGTTGCAGGTGTGACGCGAGGAGTGTTTCAGAGTGTTCATTCGCACGAAGAGTTCAAGTGCAGCAAAAAATGTCTGGTTACAAGTTATATTACTTTCCTGTGGCAGGGGAGAAATTAGTCGACTCTCTTTCGCTGCAGCGAACATAGAGTTTGAAGATATTCGTTTGGAGGGTGAAGCTTGGGCCAAAGAAAAAGCTTGTAGGTAGACAAGTTTGGTTGTTTTCTGATTTCGAAATGTTTTGTTGGAACATATAACCCACAGAAACAACAGAGTACATTGATTTGGCTGTCTGAGAAATGAAATTCAAATAGTCCAAGCTTAGTTAGGAGAACATTTAGATTTCAAACGAGAGCTACTTGTACTTTGTCAGCGTTCAGTGTGAAGCGTACCACTCAAGAAATGCAACAATGAATTGATTATTTGAATGTTAAACTCGCTAGTTATTGCCAAAATCAATATTTAATTTTTTTTTTTCAACAATGAACCCATTAACCGTATTCTTGGAACTACCAGTGGGTTTAGTTTCTAATAATCAATTCATTGCTGAATTTTTAAAACGACTAGCGGGTTCAATATTCAAATGATCACTATTCATTAATGCAATCTTAAGGCGTACGCTTCACTTGGTTTGACTGTAATAATTGCCCGTTAATAAACAATTATTGGATGAGGTTGAGCAGGATATCATGAATTATCAAAACCGAGGTCTGTGTTATCTGCGAAGCCGAAGGCTGAGGCAGATAACACAGACACAAGGTTTTGATAATCATGATATCATGCGAAAACCGAATTCAATAATTGTTTTATTATACATTTTTCACATAATTCATCCTCAGAAACAGAAGCGAAGCGTTCAGCCATTTTGTTTCTGAGGAGAACACTCCAAGGGGCTTAGTAACCAGGCAGACGTTGAACTTGACATGATAAATGCAATATCTGCAGCAGATATTGCATTTATCATGTCAAGTTCACAAGCTATTGTGAATTGATTGAATGCTCTCGACCAATCAGATTTTTGCATAGTGAGTCTGATGTATAATAATTAGATTTACAAATCATGAGTTGGCTAATTAACTGCTGGCTCACGTGACCCTGACCCTCGGGGAATTTTTTTCGTTTTTCTGTGGTTGGCTTGCCGCGGGGAGGGAGGATGGGAATTATTAGTCACATGATGGCGACAGAAGTTGTCTTTGCTTTAATTTGCCTTGGGTAGATAATAATAATTGTTTTAAATTTTGTTGTTTCCAGCTGGCCGGCCACCATCTGGTCAAATGCCTTTCTTGGTGACTCCAGAAGGAAAAGTACTGGCCCAGTCTACAACACTAATGAAATACATATGCAAAAAAGGAGGTACAACATCATGAGTTTTAAGCAGTGCCGATAGAATTAAATGTTATGTCCCACAAACTTGTATGGTGTTGTGGGAGGGAGTGAGTATGGAAAATTAGTACTGTGTCGGCAGAGTTAAAAAAAGTGCTGAAGCGAGGATAATGTATAGTGGTTTCTTTTGACAAATAAATAACCGCCTCTCGCTAGTAACTGCACTGTGGTAGTGGCCAACTCGAAAGCTCTGCTCCTTTGGCCACCACGCGCTATTTCAAATTAATGCCAAGTGTACATGCAAGCTAGCTTTGCTTTGTTTTTACCTTTTTATCTTTTCTTGGCTAGTCTCACGAATCGAAGTTTGTTTCATCCCGACCAAGGGACTCATCGGAGACCTTCCTGCTTGGCAAACTCGTTGGGCATCGTCCCCAAAGTACCGTTTGCTAACAAAATGATGCTAGCAGTCACGCCTTATATCACATAAGGATTTACGACAGCACAAATTCACGAGTGGAAATTATCAATAAAACTGAAACTCACAGAAGGAAGGAGTTCTCAATATTTTTTTTCCACACTCTGCATATCCTCCAATGACACTACGTTTTGATACGTCACTCAATGAGCCATCAGTACTAGATCTCAAGCTCTGCTCGTATTATTTTCTCACCAACCCATTTAGAGGGTGTTTAATGTAACCTTCATCAATTTGCTTTTGTTACACAGTCAAATATACCATTAATAATTAATTTTAACACCTTTCTGTAGATTTTTTTTTGTACAACAAATATTGTACAAAAATTACTGTAGCTTATTAAGTAAGTAAAGAACTTGGTCTTTCGATGGTATTTTGCAGTTTTTGCCCTCCAAAACATTATAAAATTTTCTTCTATTGTTTTTTTTTCGGCTTGTTCCCTGATGACAGTTATGATGAATGGGTGGCTGATATGATTTGTGATGCCGTTAAAGATCTCATTACCATCATAGTTAAAATTTTCCATGAAAAGGATGAGACCAAACAGGTATATTTAATAGCATTGTTTCGAAGGTGTAGAACCCACGTTCTTGTGTATTTTGAGGCTTCGGATGTTTATTGGGGTTGATCTAGGCAGGTTCAGGGGCCCTGGTCAAAAGCCTCCATTAAGAAAAAGTGAATAATGTAACATGCTGACTTAGCCTCAGAGTGCCAGATATTCCATTTTCAATGATGTCCCTGCGGGGGACGACCTTCGGTGGCCCATATCTTGAACCTCCTTCTCTATAATCTTTTATCCCCTGAGGCTGTCCCTTGAATGTCTGTCTTACAAGAAGAAATCAGACAAGAATTTAGAACCACTCTTCCCACCCAACTTAAGGTTTCATATTCTTTTTGAAAATGTTGGAACGAGGAGTTATCCGATGTTCGTCGTTTCCTGAAGATGTTTCTTGTCTGTTTCAAAGGAGGAAATCAGCAAAGAGTTTTTTGGCACCACGCTCCCTGCCCGACTTGAGAAATTCAACGCTTTGCTCAAAGGCCCTTTCTTTTTCGGTGACAAGGTAAGCTGCAAGATTACGTACCACTATAAGTTAAGTGAAACACAGGGTGTAGTTGATTTTAAGGTTGTTTAAAGTGTGTAAAGTTGAAAGTTTTTTTTTTCTTTTTTTTTTACAAGAAAATACTTTTGGGCTGCTTTTGTTGGCAGATGAAACACTTAGCTTTTTATCAACTTGTGGTTGATGAAGGTCAATAGGTCACCTTATTATCGTGCTGTGAGTGGTCAATTTAGCCAGCCGTATTCTACTGTACGGCCCGCAAAAAGTTATAGCTGTTTTTGTCGCCTAAACGTTTCATGCTTTATCGCCAGGCAAATACATATCTAAAATTCTCTTTTACCTCTGAAATTGTGTATTGAAACCTGGCAACGACTTGTTGCTTTCTAGTTTAGGGGCGTCAGAAATTTGAAGGAAACCGTTCCCGGACCCTTTAGACACACAGTTGAGATATAATAAATATCTTGATAACCTCGTTTTCTCAGTCCGTACTGTAAGTTACAGATCAGCCCTCGTTTTTTCATCGATTTATGGCCCGCGCGCTTCCCGCTTCAACCTCGTTCCCAGGGTCTTCTCCTACTCGGCCGAGGTTGTTCCCGCTTGGGCAATAAATCGGAGGGATAAGACTCGGTCAGTAACTTACAGTACGGCCCTCGAGCCCAGCTAATAAGATGTATTAATTACATGGCCTGCTCTGTGAGCGGACAAGGTGAACCAAATTGTGCGTTGTGGTTGGCTAATGTTCCCTAAGAGGTACCAACATCCTGTTTGAGGGCATAGCTTAAAATGTTTTTTACCCCTAATAGGTCTATTATAAGAAGTACCAATTCAAAACATTGAATTGTGTCCTACCGTAAAAGGTACCGCTGTTGAACTTGTGAGTCTGAACACCCTAAGAGGAACCAAAACCCCAATCTATTTTAACGAGCACCCCTGTTTTCTTTATATAAGAGCCCCCCACCCGGGAAAAAGAACCCAGAGTGCCCGGAGAAAAAACTTCAGAACTCGAACATTTGCAAAAATCTAGCCAGTTCCTGTCTAGAATAATAATACGGTCCGTCTAACTTCGGAGGTTGTTTGCTAATTTTCTTTAGTTGACTTATGCTGACATTATGTTCTTTGACTTCAACAACGGCTTTCTGGGCAAAGGAAAACTGGAAGTTCCTGAGCAGCTCAGTAAATTCCCAAAGTTAGAGGAACATTACAAGAAAGTGCGTGACGTTCCTCGAATTAAGGCCTGGCTCGAGAAACGCCCAGAAACTCAATTCTGAACAGCTGGTATCACCGTCTATTTTCGAAGAAACAAAATGTACGAGTTTTAAATGTAGACAAATAAAAGCGAATTTTGTAAGTGCTTGATAAGTGTAGCATTGCTGAAGACAAATAAAAGCAAGCTTTTCAAGTACTTAATAACTCTGATGTTGTTTCTTTTCTGTCCTTTCATGCGATGCCGCTATGCCATAGTGGCACAAGGAGCCTCATCACTCTGTCTTGGGCTATAATTAATCCTTTGGCACTTTCCCAACAACTCATAACCCTCTTCATCTCTTCCAGTAGCGTTCTACTTCATGTTGTTCGCGGACGCCCGTCTATTAGAATTTTGGGTGATTTTTTCTAGCAGCATCCAGCAGCATTTGAAGGTCTTGCAACCACGAGGTCGCATTTCGTCACCTTCGAGCTTCGCCATCTTCTAGCACACGCGACCCAGACTTGAATACGAATAATACGTGACATTAGTCTGTTCACGATTGCGTTACGATTTTAGACGTTTATAAGACAATGTATGAGAATGCTTCGAAATTTGCTCTAAATGCTACGTGTAGAAAATAGTTTAAAGAAAATGGCTTCCTCATGTTTGCATTGCGTTATTTTACTTTGATGTCTCAGGGTTCCTGGACGTGGTTTAGAGCCATTTTGAGGCAAATTTTATGTTCTGAATTTTATGTTAGTGCGCATGCAAAACTTTCCGGTTTCACAAATATTAATTGCATAGTTGTAATGGATTTATATTGACTGGTTTATAAATAAATCGATTACAGGTCATTCTTTTTTCTCCAAATACACTGTTGCAAGTTTGGTTATTGTCGTAATGGTTTCTGGTGACCATTTTTATTTTTTTCAAAACTTACAGTTTAATACAATATGTTGCTGTTACACAATGATTATTAAATTTACAGATAAATATGTTGACTATTTACGTGAATGTTAACTTTAAAAAAAGATGCTTCAAACGTTCATTTTGTCAACAATCATAAACAAATTACGAAAAGCAGGGGCAGCTCTAGTGACTCAGCACAGTTTCTAGTTTAGGCGAAAGAGTGACGTGGCCAAAGGAGAAAAGCTTTCGGGCTGGCCACCAGTACAGAGCAGCTCTTACAAGAAACGAGTACAGGATATTACACGGTGGCGAGAAGATTTGAATTTTATGCTCGAGTGGCAAGAACAATATCACGAGTAGGAAAAACAAGGAGGAAAAGGCACAGGGCAAAAATACGAAATTACATTTTTTTTTTCAGGGGAAAGTGTGTAGTGGCCAAATGGACAAAGCTTTCGAGTTGGCCACTACCACAGTGCAAGTACCAAAAAATTCATAAAAATAAGGCTAAATCATCAAAAAAGAAAAAGTAAGGAAAGGTAAGGTAAGGGACAGATATATTGACGTAATAAATATAACTTTTACAACATTTATAACGACTTATTTAGGTCTGACAGCATGACAGCAACATACATTTTTGCCATGTCAGCGATAAACATTTTAGCTGAGTCATCCTGTAGAGTCATCCTCGCCAAGTTAAGTCGGAGTGTTCCAGAGTGTTCATTCGCACGAAGAGTTCAACTGCAACAGAAAATGTCTGGTTACAAGTTATTTTACTTTCCTGGCCGTGGCGCGGGAGAAATCAGTCGACTCTCCTTCGCTGCAGCGAACATAGAGTTTGAAGATGTTCGTTTAGACAGTGAAGCTTGGGCCAAAGAAAAAGCATGTAGGTTGACAACTGAGTCAGCTGCTGAGTTTGGTTGTTTTCTGGGTTCGAAATGTTTTGGTGCAACATATAACCCACTGACAGGAACAACAGAGTACATTGATTTGATTTTCGGAGAATGAAAATTCAAAATAGTCCAAACTTAGTCGCTAGTACATTCAATTCTTCAGAGTCTAATTCTAGTCGACGGAGCCGATCCAATATGTTATCAGTCAAAATTTCTGAAGAGTTCAAGTTCAAACAAGAGTTTCGCTTAATTCTGAATCCAGAAAACTAGCAACTTATATTTCAGTGGTCAACGTTCAGTTTAAAATATAAATAATTCCCCGTTGCAGTTTCACATTGTGTTGTTTTTCTCAGGTCTGCTGGGAAAGCATGCAAAGCAGATGGCTTGCTCATAAACCTTTGCTTCGACATCATCATCGTGACGAGTGAGTCGTCGTTTCCGTAAACTCGCTTCTATAATTCGCGAGATGTGATAGCTTAACAGATTTGTTTGATTGACTGCCCTGTGTTTCGTGACATTTATTTTGCCCGCAAATTTTCGGGCTTAAATAAATTAAGGATATTACACAGTGGCGAAAAGAAATGAATTTTATGCTCGAGTGGCGAGAACAATATGTCACCAGTGAGATATTGTTCTTGCCACGAGAACATAACATTCATATCTTCGAGCTAACTTGTAATTTTCTTTTTACTATAAATACATACTGATGACGGCGTTTTGGACAATTTTCCCAAGATTTCCGACCAAGATTTCCGAAGATTTTAGAAAATTGACCAAAATTGTTCCGAAGGCCAGACGAACGTTCTCGAACATTTACCCAAGATTTCCGAAGATTGCCGACTACTTTCAATTAAGGAAGACCTTAAGATGTTTCGACCATACACCAATGAATTTAAGTACAGTTTAAGAAACAAACTTGATATCAGTGAAATCATCGATATCTTAATTAGTGAGGATATGAAAAATACGCCACTCGAGTCCCGGATGCAAAATATCTGAGTGCCAAAAGCACAAATGTACTGCTTTGGCACACTAGCGTTATTTCTTTCATTACTCTATTTCTTTCTACTGAAAGGTGATACTTTAAAATGTTGTGATAACAATTCTTGGGATTTCCCATATATGCCTCAGCGACATTATTTAATAGCTCTAAAGCATTCTTGTTTCAAATTCGTTGAATGGCTTGCATGACTCACTGGACATGCCAGCAGTCTCTCTTTTCCTTGAAAACCTGTGGGGAACAACGCAAAGCAAGCAGTGAACTTGCGAATTTGACTGTGAGTTACAGACTGGGAGCAGCGACCTTATGGCTTTACATATCACGCTGGTAGAGTTCGCACGCTCTTGACTGCTCACTTGTGTTGTGTTCTTTGCATGGATAATAATAGTTTTTTTAATCCTGTTGTTTCTAGCTGGCCGGCCTCCATTTGGCCAAATGCCTTTCTTGGTGACTCCAGAAGGAAAAGTGCTTGCCCAGTCTGCAACACTAATGAAATACATATGCAAAAAAGGAGGTACACTATCATGAGTTTTTAGCAGTGCCAATAGAATTAAATATTATAACAACTGTTTAACTAATATAATTATATCCCACAAACCTGTGTGTGTGGTGGGATGGAAAATGTGGGATTCTCTGAGTATGGAAAATTAGTACTGTAAATGCAGAGTTTGGAAAGTGTTGAATTGAAGATAATGTAGAGTGGTTTCTTTTGACAGAAAGTTAAAGAGAGAGTTCTCACTA
>JAHPZR010025986.1:0-5000 GCA_019787425.1 Platygyra sinensis
TAGCGGAAACCAAACCTACGACTTTTCGAGCGCTCGATATATATGACGTGGCGTGTGAATTGGAAAGCAGAAGAAATTGGCGCGAACGTCCTTAGACGCGCAAACGCGCGGGACACAAAATAAATGTTGTGTTTCCATGCTGCGCAAACTGGGAGACATTTGCTGCGGACACAAAATGTTTCCGAACAAAAACAGAAAATTTTTCGGGTCCCGGACACAAAATTTGTGTCCGCAACAAATGTTGTGCGCACGGGCAAACGGGGAAACATTTGTGTCGGCGACAATGTGTCCGCAACATTGTGTCCTCGTTTGCCATGGCCTTAATGGGGAGTACTGATTATGGTGATTTTGGTTCGTCATTGGTTTACATTCTCATTTGCCTATTGTTATGCATCCGTGTAAAATGTCACTAGGCGCAAGGCCCGTCGAGATTAATATTTCTCGAGAAGCAAAAACGTTAACGGAAACCACGACGTGGACCTTCCCAGTACTCTGCTGGCAGAGCCCCGTCGATCTTTCCCCGACTTATCTAGCCGGGATATCTCTCAGTGATAAGGAGTGGTTTGATATAAGAACTGAATCTGTTTGAGTTTCCTGAAATGTACTCGTGGCTTATTTAATGACCTGAACTATTTTGGATTTTCTCTCTCTTATAACCAAAACAATGTACTCTGTTATTCCTTAAATCACCAAACTTTGCGAACTGGTAAAGGAACGGCATTGTCCCACTACAAGCTTTTTTTTTTTCTATTCTCTAGTGTCTAAACGTACACTTTCAAACTCTTTGTTCACTGCGATGCAGCAAAGGCGAGTCAACACGTAAACGAAAGTAGTAAAGTTCGTACATGTAGCCAGCCATTTTTCCGCAGCACTGAACTCTTCGTGCCATCGAATAGACCAATTTCGGTATGTTAATATTTAACCTAAAAGAATTGTATAGACCCAAGGGCGTAGCCAGGGGGGGGGGTGTCCTGGGGTGCCCGTGACCTCCCTTTGTAAGCCTTTTTGTAAGCAAACAACCTACAATATTCAGGTGACAATCTGATGAGTACCCTCTGTATGAGTCAGTGTGACCCCCCCTTTGAAAAATCCTGGCTACGCCCATGTAGACCAAAGTACGAGGCTCTGGGGAGTAACCACAGGGTTTGTGGAGTTCATTTTCCAGTGCCTGGAACTGAGGTCCGTTGTGTTAGGTCTAATTTTAATGTATCGAAATTGGTCTGTTAAAACAATCTTCGCGTCACACCTCTAACCTGGCCAATCAATATCATTGTGTGAAACCCATCGTGAACGCGTCACGACTAAAAAGACATTAATACTGCGAGTAACCAAGCACAACAAAGCATTTGAGTACATCTGATATAATAACAGACTAGAATAGAGTAAACAAAATTAAATTATAAAGAGACCTTTCTTGAAACAAGTTTTAATTAGCATTCATTTCCTCTCGATTGGTTGCTGCGGTCCGCTCTTTAGAAAGCGATGACGTCACGTGAAGACGATCTACAGGACGCTGCTCGCCAGCAAGTAAGACTGGAATCACTAACGAATGGGAGGGGACTGGATATAGAAATCAGAATTTTCCACCACCCACCCCGCCCACTACTATTGTTTTTTATATTTTTACCACGAGATAGCCATTTTTTTTCTCTGCTATCAATTAATCCCCATTAAAAACGATCCCTGATTTTTCCAGTCCTCGTGCATATCACACTATTGGACTGGTAAATCTAACTAATATGCCACTGGCATAAGCTGTTATTGTTGTTCTGGAAACACCAACTAGAAGAGTTCAAAATCTGCTGCTGTTCAAAATCTGATAGAACAAAAAAACACCAAAAGGATAACAATAAACCGCAAAGGAACAACGATGGTTAAGGATGGAGAAGATTAAGACGGATTACAATCGACGAACTTGAAACATTTAGGCCAAACTTTTCAGAACAACTGTGAGACAGCTCATTTATCAAGGAGAAGGTGGAAATGGTTGGGTGATGTGTACTGAGAATGAAACCCACAGTCCATGCGCCAGAACTGCACTGATATGGGCTTCAGGAGGGTCGGAAAGAAAATGCGGCGTCCGCGAACAACATGAAGTAGAACGCTAATGGAAGAGATGAAGAGAGTTATGATTTGTTGGGAAAGTGCCACAGGATTAGATTAAGACAGGCCACTTCTGCCACTGTGGCATAGCCACATCGCATAAAAATACAAAAATAAGCAATACTAGAATTATTAAGCAAATGAAAAGCTTCCTTTTATTTGTCTTCAGTTAAAACTCGTACATTTTGTTTCTGCGAACATAGACGGTGATACCAGCTGGTCAGAATTGAGATTCTGGGCGTTTTTTCGAGCCAGGCCTTAATTCCAGGAACGTCACGCACTTTCTTGTAATGTTCCTCTAACTTTGGGAATTTACTGAGCTGCTCAGGAACTTCCGGTTTTCCATGGCCCAGATAGTTGTTGAAGAAGTCGAAGAACATAATGTCAGCATAGGCCAACTAAAGAAAATAAGCAAACAACCTACGAAGTTAGACGGATGATTATTCTCCAAACCAACTGACTACTAGTAGATATTATTTCGTGCTCAAGTTCAAATTTCGAGGTTTTTTTTAGGGTACTCAGCCTTTATTCCCGGGGGGACTCTCTTAAATTGAGAACGGGGGTGCTGAAAGGCAATTGTAACAATCAAAGAACCTTTAAGTCAACTATACCCTGTGTTTAACTTAACTAACAGAGGTACACAATCTTATACCGTACCTCGTCACCCAAAAAGAAAGGACCTTTTAGAAGAGCGTTGAATTTCTCAAGTCGGGTGGGGAGCGTGGTTCCAAAAAACTCTTTGCTGATTTCCTCCTGTGAAACAAACAAGAAACATATTCAGGAAATGACAAACATCATAATTCCTTGATACAACAGTTTCAAAAATATAATGAAACCTGAAGTTGGGTGGGGAGAATGCTTTCAAATTTTTTTCTGATTTCCTCTTCTAAGAGAGAGAACAACTTATTCAAGGGACAGCTTTGGGTGGACACAGGATTTTATAGGGGAAGGAGGTTCGAGATATAGGCTACTGAAGGTGGTCCCCTGCAGCCATCTCCTCAGAAAAATTTCAAAATCGGCATCCTCAGAATTAGGATATCTGCCATTCTGAGGCCAAGTCAGCGTGTTACAATATCTCAATTTTTTTTTAATGGGGGATATTGACAGAATCCCCTGAACCCGACTAGATCATCCCCGGAAGTAAACATCCTAACTCTATCAAAATACACAAGAATATGAGTTCTACACCCTCGAGCAATGCCATTAAATATATTACCTTTCTGGTCTCATCCTTTTCAAAGAAAATTTTAAATAATACATTAACGAGATCCTTAACACCATCACAAATCATATCAGCTACCCCTTCATCATAACTGTCACTAGGGTACAAGCCTAAAAGGAAATAATAAAAGAAAATTTTATAATGCATTGGAGGGCAAAACAGCAAATTCCATCAAAAGACTAATTTCCTGACTTATTTAATAGGCTAGAATAATATCAGTGGCTTAATATAATTAAATATACAGGAAGATGTCTGTAGTAAATAGGTTGGATAGACAATGAGGAGAGCCTGCTGATGGCTCAGAGTGTGAGGTATTAAAAAGAAGAGTATATATAAGAGGATACACAGAGTATGGGAAAAAAAAAAGCTTGTAGTGGGACAATGCCGTTCCTTTACCAGTTCGCAAAGTTTGGTGATTTAAGGAATAACAGAGTACATTGTTTTGGTTATAAGAGAGAGAAAATCCAAAATAGTTCAGGTCATTAAATAAGCCACGAGTACATTTCAGGAAACTCAAACAGATTCAGTTCTTATATCAAACCACTCCTTATCACTGAGAGATATCCCGGCTAGATAAGTCGGGGAAAGATCGACGGGGCTCTGCCAGCAGAGTACTGGGAAGGTCCACGTCGTGGTTTCCGTTAACGTTTTTGCTTCTCGAGAAATATTAATCTCGACGGGCCTTGCGCCTAGTGACATTTTACACGGATGCATAACAATAGGCAAATGAGAATGTAAACCAATGACGAACCAAAATCACCATAATCAGTACTCCCCATTAAGGCCATGGCAAACGAGGACACAATGTTGCGGACACATTGTCGCCGACACAAATGTTTCCCCGTTTGCCCGTGCGCACAACATTTGTTGCGGACACAAATTTTGTGTCCGGGACCCGAAAAATTTTCTGTTTTTGTTCGGAAACATTTTGTGTCCGCAGCAAATGTCTCCCAGTTTGCGCAGCATGGAAACACAACATTTATTTTGTGTCCCGCGCGTTTGCGCGTCTAAGGACGTTCGCGCCAATTTCTTCTGCTTTCCAATTCACACGCCACGTCATATATATCGAGCGCTCGAAAAGTCGTAGGTTTGGTTTCCGCTAAGACGGTTAATGTGTAGATTTAGGCCAGCCTTAAAGCGTAGCTCGTCGGCCAGGCTGTTTAGAGCCCGATTAAGCTGACTCCAACTTCGTTCCCAGGACCTTTACCCAAGCCAGGGTAAAGGTCCTGGGAACGAGGTTGAGCTGACCCAGGAAAAGGTAGAATTTTGATTTGAGTCTTCTAACTTTGCGGTGAGGTTTTCTGTATATTTGGCCTCTTGTTTTGAGTTTTAATGATCACCAGATACACAAACCAAAGCAGCAGAAAGACATTTGTATAGGAGAAAAAGTTATAATTTGGTTAACTTGTTAACCTGGGTTAACGCTAACCGGCTTCCGAACAATCCTGCCCTGACATGAGCCCGCGATCCAATCGAAAACCAGCACTTGATGAGCTCTTAACCTGAGCCCGCGATATGGTAACGTGATAATGGTTAGCAGACCGCTTGATATGACAGCTGTCAATTAAACATAATATGCATGTCTAATATCAAAGATATGCTGAAATCCAAGACTGCCTGACTTGATGTTAGCTGGATGGCCGCCATGTTGCGCGACGTCGTCGTTGGGCGCACG
>JAHPZR010025986.1:20000-24318 GCA_019787425.1 Platygyra sinensis
CGAACAAAAACAGAAAATTTTTCGGGTCCCGGACACAAAATTTGTGTCCGCAACAAATGTTGTGCGCACGGGCAAACGGGGAAACATTTGTGTCGGCGACAATGTGTCCGCAACATTGTGTCCTCGTTTGCCATGGCCTTAATGGGGAGTACTGATTATGGTGATTTTGGTTCGTCATTGGTTTACATTCTCATTTGCCTATTGTTATGCATCCGTGTAAAATGTCACTAGGCGCAAGGCCCGTCGAGATTAATATTTCTCGAGAAGCAAAAACGTTAACGGAAACCACGACGTGGACCTTCCCAGTACTCTGCTGGCAGAGCCCCGTCGATCTTTCCCCGACTTATCTAGCCGGGATATCTCTCAGTGATAAGGAGTGGTTTGATATAAGAACTGAATCTGTTTGAGTTTCCTGAAATGTACTCGTGGCTTATTTAATGACCTGAACTATTTTGGATTTTCTCTCTCTTATAACCAAAACAATGTACTCTGTTATTCCTTAAATCACCAAACTTTGCGAACTGGTAAAGGAACGGCATTGTCCCACTACAAGCTTTTTTTTTTCCCATACTCTGTGTATCCTCTTATATATACTCTTCTTTTTAATACCTCACACTCTGAGCCATCAGCAGGCTCTCCTCATTGTCTATCCAACCTATTTACTACAGACATCTTCCTGTATATTTAATTATATTAAGCCACTGATATTATTCTAGCCTATTAAATAAGTCAGGAAATTAGTCTTTTGATGGAATTTGCTGTTTTGCCCTCCAATGCATTATAAAATTTTCTTTTATTATTTCCTTTTAGGCTTGTACCCTAGTGACAGTTATGATGAAGGGGTAGCTGATATGATTTGTGATGGTGTTAAGGATCTCGTTAATGTATTATTTAAAATTTTCTTTGAAAAGGATGAGACCAGAAAGGTAATATATTTAATGGCATTGCTCGAGGGTGTAGAACTCATATTCTTGTGTATTTTGATAGAGTTAGGATGTTTACTTCCGGGGATGATCTAGTCGGGTTCAGGGGATTCTGTCAATATCCCCCATTAAAAAAAAATTGAGATATTGTAACACGCTGACTTGGCCTCAGAATGGCAGATATCCTAATTCTGAGGATGCCGATTTTGAAATTTTTCTGAGGAGATGGCTGCAGGGGACCACCTTCAGTAGCCTATATCTCGAACCTCCTTCCCCTATAAAATCCTGTGTCCACCCAAAGCTGTCCCTTGAATAAGTTGTTCTCTCTCTTAGAAGAGGAAATCAGAAAAAAATTTGAAAGCATTCTCCCCACCCAACTTCAGGTTTCATTATATTTTTGAAACTGTTGTATCAAGGAATTATGATGTTTGTCATTTCCTGAATATGTTTCTTGTTTGTTTCACAGGAGGAAATCAGCAAAGAGTTTTTTGGAACCACGCTCCCCACCCGACTTGAGAAATTCAACGCTCTTCTAAAAGGTCCTTTCTTTTTGGGTGACGAGGTACGGTATAAGATTGTGTACCTCTGTTAGTTAAGTTAAACACAGGGTATAGTTGACTTAAAGGTTCTTTGATTGTTACAATTGCCTTTCAGCACCCCCGTTCTCAATTTAAGAGAGTCCCCCCGGGAATAAAGGCTGAGTACCCTAAAAAAACCTCGAAATTTGAACTTGAGCACGAAATAATATCTACTAGTAGTCAGTTGGTTTGGAGAATAATCATCCGTCTAACTTCGTAGGTTGTTTGCTTATTTTCTTTAGTTGGCCTATGCTGACATTATGTTCTTCGACTTCTTCAACAACTATCTGGGCCATGGAAAACCGGAAGTTCCTGAGCAGCTCAGTAAATTCCCAAAGTTAGAGGAACATTACAAGAAAGTGCGTGACGTTCCTGGAATTAAGGCCTGGCTCGAAAAAACGCCCAGAATCTCAATTCTGACCAGCTGGTATCACCGTCTATGTTCGCAGAAACAAAATGTACGAGTTTTAACTGAAGACAAATAAAAGGAAGCTTTTCATTTGCTTAATAATTCTAGTATTGCTTATTTTTGTATTTTTATGCGATGTGGCTATGCCACAGTGGCAGAAGTGGCCTGTCTTAATCTAATCCTGTGGCACTTTCCCAACAAATCATAACTCTCTTCATCTCTTCCATTAGCGTTCTACTTCATGTTGTTCGCGGACGCCGCATTTTCTTTCCGACCCTCCTGAAGCCCATATCAGTGCAGTTCTGGCGCATGGACTGTGGGTTTCATTCTCAGTACACATCACCCAACCATTTCCACCTTCTCCTTGATAAATGAGCTGTCTCACAGTTGTTCTGAAAAGTTTGGCCTAAATGTTTCAAGTTCGTCGATTGTAATCCGTCTTAATCTTCTCCATCCTTAACCATCGTTGTTCCTTTGCGGTTTATTGTTATCCTTTTGGTGTTTTTTTGTTCTATCAGATTTTGAACAGCAGCAGATTTTGAACTCTTCTAGTTGGTGTTTCCAGAACAACAATAACAGCTTATGCCAGTGGCATATTAGTTAGATTTACCAGTCCAATAGTGTGATATGCACGAGGACTGGAAAAATCAGGGATCGTTTTTAATGGGGATTAATTGATAGCAGAGAAAAAAAATGGCTATCTCGTGGTAAAAATATAAAAAACAATAGTAGTGGGCGGGGTGGGTGGTGGAAAATTCTGATTTCTATATCCAGTCCCCTCCCATTCGTTAGTGATTCCAGTCTTACTTGCTGGCGAGCAGCGTCCTGTAGATCGTCTTCACGTGACGTCATCGCTTTCTAAAGAGCGGACCGCAGCAACCAATCGAGAGGAAATGAATGCTAATTAAAACTTGTTTCAAGAAAGGTCTCTTTATAATTTAATTTTGTTTACTCTATTCTAGTCTGTTATTATATCAGATGTACTCAAATGCTTTGTTGTGCTTGGTTACTCGCAGTATTAATGTCTTTTTAGTCGTGACGCGTTCACGATGGGTTTCACACAATGATATTGATTGGCCAGGTTAGAGGTGTGACGCGAAGATTGTTTTAACAGACCAATTTCGATACATTAAAATTAGACCTAACACAACGGACCTCAGTTCCAGGCACTGGAAAATGAACTCCACAAACCCTGTGGTTACTCCCCAGAGCCTCGTACTTTGGTCTACATGGGCGTAGCCAGGATTTTTCAAAGGGGGGGTCACACTGACTCATACAGAGGGTACTCATCAGATTGTCACCTGAATATTGTAGGTTGTTTGCTTACAAAAAGGCTTACAAAGGGAGGTCACGGGCACCCCAGGACACCCCCCCCCCTGGCTACGCCCTTGGGTCTATACAATTCTTTTAGGTTAAATATTAACATACCGAAATTGGTCTATTCGATGGCACGAAGAGTTCAGTGCTGCGGAAAAATGGCTGGCTACATGTACGAACTTTACTACTTTCGTTTACGTGTTGACTCGCCTTTGCTGCATCGCAGTGAACAAAGAGTTTGAAAGTGTACGTTTAGACACTAGAGAATAGAAAAAAAAAAAGCTTGTAGTGGGACAATGCCGTTCCTTTACCAGTTCGCAAAGTTTGGTGATTTAAGGAATAACAGAGTACATTGTTTTGGTTATAAGAGAGAGAAAATCCAAAATAGTTCAGGTCATTAAATAAGCCACGAGTACATTTCAGGAAACTCAAACAGATTCAGTTCTTATATCAAACCACTCCTTATCACTGAGAGATATCCCGGCTAGATAAGTCGGGGAAAGATCGACGGGGCTCTGCCAGCAGAGTACTGGGAAGGTCCACGTCGTGGTTTCCGTTAACGTTTTTGCTTCTCGAGAAATATTAATCTCGACGGGCCTTGCGCCTAGTGACATTTTACACGGATGCATAACAATAGGCAAATGAGAATGTAAACCAATGACGAACCAAAATCACCATAATCAGTACTCCCCATTAAGGCCATGGCAAACGAGGACACAATGTTGCGGACACATTGTCGCCGACACAAATGTTTCCCCGTTTGCCCGTGCGCACAACATTTGTTGCGGACACAAATTTTGTGTCCGGGACCCGAAAAATTTTCTGTTTTTGTTCGGAAACATTTTGTGTCCGCAGCAAATGTCTCCCAGTTTGCGCAGCATGGAAACACAACATTTATTTTGTGTCCCGCGCGTTTGCGCGTCTAAGGACGTTCGCGCCAATTTCTTCTGCTTTCCAATTCACACGCCACGTCATATATATCGAGCGCTCGAAAAGTCGTAGGTTTGGTTTCCGCTAAGACGGTTAATGTGTAGATTTAGGCCAGCCTTAAAGCGTAGCTCGTCGGCCAGGCTGTTTAGAGCCCGATTAAG
>JAHPZR010025989.1:0-24137 GCA_019787425.1 Platygyra sinensis
ATTGTTTTAATACCATTACGATAAACTAAATATTAAGAATAAACAATATGTATGCTGATCGTGGAGTATCGGAAATTAGTATAAATTTACCGTAGTCTATTGTGAATCCGTGAATTTGATTGGCTATATTACCGTCGACTATCTGCTGATAGTCAACAGTTACGCATCAGTGCACATCGCGCATCACGTTTGAAACTGATGTAACATAATAAAACAGTTCTTTTCTACGCGTTACTTGACTTTTTCTTCTTTTTATTCAATGAGACTACGGTAAATTTATACTAAAACAATTAGACTACTCGCCCTCGTTTTCTACGAGCGATAGTCAACTCGGCTGCGCCTCGTTGACTATCTGCTCGTAGAAAACTCGGGCTCGTAGTCTAATTGTTAAATAGTAGACGAAAAAAGAATCAATCAGCTTTGAGGCTTTTAGCCTTGATTTGAAAAGTGGGCATCTAACATGTGCCATAGGGCCTGCTCAAACGAACAATTTATAAGGTTGACTCATGTATCGTATTAATATTAGAAAAGTTCCCTTTGGAGAGATTTACAATTACCACATGCTTACGATTAATAACTCAAGGCAAAAACGTAAATAATGAAATGGCAAATTAACTTACAATTGGTCATCAATGTGGTCCGGCTTTGGCATTTGATATCCATCCAGGACTGCTTGAATCACTCTGCCTTCTGACCATCCTGGGTATGGGATTCCTCCTGTCCAGGAATACAGATGTGTCTTAATTTAGTTATGAGCTGGTTTAAAGGAAAATACTCTTTCTGTTACATCGACCTATCCCCCAATGTAAGTGTGCTGTGATCTGTTAGCTGGTTGTTTGACATTTTAACTCTGATCTGCTTTGTTTTTAGTTGCTGTTGTTACTCAACAAATTTGTAAACTTACCGATGGTGAAGATCTCATAAAGGACAATTCCATAAGACCACCTGTAGATTAGTAATGCATATCTGAGCTGAGTATATTAGTGTACTTTTAACAAGAAACAAACGGTATAAAATGGATAATGATTTAAAGGCTTTAAAGACTAGGCGAAGTTGTATACGTCTAGCTTTCTACAAATTAAAGCGCGAAATAAAAATTATTGCAAAATGTTTGCTTTAATGCATCTTTTTCAAATTCTTCAAAATTTATTGAGCCAATAGAAAACCAGATTAAAATCTAGGATCTTTCTTAAGAAGCCTTCTTGCTTAATGTATTGGCAATCGATCACCTCATCAAGTCTGGCTGCCAAATCCAGCCAGAATATGTTGCAAAAACGTCTTGAAAGTTGTTGCATGTTTGCATCCCATACAAAAGGGATGGTGGTGCTAGTTGTACCTTTAGGGGTTAAAAAAGCAGGCTAAAGACATTGAATGCTCTTTGTGAATAAGCATCAAAAAGTGTACTTTTCATATTACTTCATATTTGACAGAATTATGTGTGTTTTGATGACTTTATAGGGTACACTTTGTGATGCTTATCATAAAAGAGCATGCATCTCATTAATCTGTATTTCTGGACATACCTGTTAGAGTATTGAACCGAAAAAAGTCAGTGTTAGTCAATGTTTTTTTAGAATTGGTGACTTCGAGGGGTGAAAAACAATTGAAGCCACGCCTACAAAACAGTATCTTGGACAAGCACCCCCGCCTTTATTAGATAACAGGTCCTCCCCGGGGTTTAAACAATGTTATTTTTTTGCACCAAGCTCTGCAGGAGGTAGAACCAAGTTTATTTCATCACATATTCATTTCGAGAGACAATTATTATACTAGGCAACCTCTCATGCAACTTTCCGTGAAGCGGGGCAATAGAATTATGAGACAAAAACATCTAATGTAAACAGCGTCTAAAGTCAGTGAGGTACAACATGAGTTCTTATATTTTACATACACGTCACTTTGGGTTGAGAGCGCAGAGAATTCTCCTGAAAGTATCTCAGGTGCAGTCCATTTGATTGGCATGCAGCCCTGAAAATAAAGTCAGTACAAACCTGTGAACCGTAACTTATAGAAAATCTGCACTAACGAAATTAAACTGGCTCTTTAGAATGATGTTTTTAACTTGGCAAACAGCTGCATATAAAACGTGCTATAATCAAAATTTGATGTTAAAGTAGTGGAGATCGTTTAACCTTTTTTGCGACATTAGCACTTGAACCTTGATTAAGGGTTTTTTAAGACTTGTACTATTCTTATGGTTACCGTTAATTGAAGGCAACACCGTTAATTTAAGGCAATAACTGAGTGTTTGTTTGATGTCACTATTACACTAACTTTTAACTCAACAGATGCAGCTCATTACAGAAACAATGCTGGAAACAGTTGTGATCCACCTTAATTGTTTCCCTTAATGGGACACTAATTATGTATTAATTGCACTATGGCTGTGTAAAATTATGAATTAAGACACCTTTTTAGCATTCCCATGTCCATACTTGAAATCCTGATAAGCCAGACCAAAGTCGGTAACTTTGCAAACAAAGTTGTCATCAAGAAGAACATTACGAGCTGCCAGGTCACGATGGATTATCTACAAAAATAGATTATTTTACATCTTAAATATGTTGAGACCTGTCATAAAGTGCCTTTTATTTAAATGTATCAAAAAGAAACAATTTTACAGAAAGCCTATATATACCCTTTCCCTTTTTTTTAAAACCAGAGGTGTGCAATACAAACCAAATCTTCAGAAGGTAGTATTATATAAAAACCCAGGGATAGGAGAGGAATTAACAATTGTAGAAGGTGCAATCAAAATGCTGAAATGTTAATTGAAGGCAGTCGGCATTCCTTACAATAATCGAGCAGTAACAAAGTAATATTTCCACTCCCAGTACAGACATGTATTATCGCTAGTGGGTTACTGTGCTGGACTCTACATCGAGTGATGGGAGGTCAAGTGCTGACTGAGAACATTCATTAGTGCTTTTGGCCGACACACTCCTATTGCAGTGCCACTCCCACCCAGGTGTGTAAAATGGGTACTAGCAAATGTAATGCTGTGGGTAGAAACACTCCTCTTGTAGTGCCACTCCCACCCAGGTGTGTAAAATGGGTACTAGCAAATGTAATGCTGTGGGTAGCCCTTTGATCAATTAGCGTCCCTATCAGGGGGTGGTGGAAATACTCCTAGTAACGTACATTGCAGAAACGGGAGATAAGATAAAGCACTGGCCTAGTCAGCCAATAGGCTCACACACAGACCTTGCAGTCTGCACAATAGAAAACTTCATTAATGAAACCCAAACTAATTAGGATATTTTTATGTGGAATTTTGTTGCTGTCTGATTGGTTGGATGATTAGATCACGTACCCCTCGGGATCCAAGAAACACCATACCAGCAGCAATTTGTTTGGCAAATAGCACTAGGTCATATATTTCCAGTTCTGGAACACTTCCCTGTCCCAGATGAAATTTATCATGAATTCCACGGCTTTTCCTCAGATAACCCAGCAGGTCACCATACGCCAAGTACTCCATAACAAGTATTGGATGAACTAAAAGAAGCAAAAGTAACACAAATTATCTACAATCACTCAATTCATCCCTTGAGATACTCTACACATTTAGGAAATTTGATAGACCAGGCAGCCTAATAATTAGTGTACTGGATACAGGATCAGTGGTCCAGGTTTGGGCCCCTGAGATGTCAATGTGTTAATTGTCTCATTGGGTAAAGAACTTACCCTGATGTAGCTTACTCACTCTGAAGTATAAAAGAATGAACACAAGACGAAGTGTTCGGGGTTAACTGTGATGGAATATCGTCATTTTCAGGTAAGGTAAAAATAATTCAAGACACTTCTTGCTTCAAAATCCAGTGGTTTTAGAATCCAATAACTAAAGAATTTAGAGGCTACCAAATTAAGTGGCTACAGAATCAAGCGGTTCCAGAATCCAGTAGCTAAAGAATAAGGACTCTACATCTACATTTATTGAGTTGATAAAATATTGTTAGATATCCGTCACATCAACTGTAAATAAAAGCTAATATAAAATAAAGGCTAAAATAAGATTTAGGGACACATTGAACTTAATTCCATGTTTCTTGACTCAAGTCGCTGGAGAATCAAATGTTTCCAGAGTAGTAGTGTAATTAGTATTGACTGTAAGAGGAGTAATGTAAATAAGCATTGTAATTAGTGTAAGTGGTGTTTCATATTGTATTGTAAGTATTGTGTTTGTAATAATAATAAAAAAAAGAATTAAAATCAGCAGGGACAGTTGAAGGAAAAAAAAAATGTTTCCAGAATCTAGTGGCTATGGAATCTAGTGACCTCAAACAAAATCAGATAGTTCTGGAATCTAGTACGTAAGAATCAGGTCGCAACAGAATCAAGTCGCTAGACAATCAAACGGTTCCAGAATCAAGTAGCTACAAAATCGTGGGTGACTACAGAATCAAATGGTTCCAAAACCCGGTGGAACGATCAGGTGGCTACAGAATCCGATAGTTCCAGAAACTACTGGCTAAAGAAATCCATTGTTAAAGAATCTCCTGAATGCAGATTAAATCAAGGGATTGCAGAATCCAGTAGTTACAGAAACTAGTGGCTCAGCACAGAATTCAGAAGTTACAGAAACTAGGAGAAACAAAATCCTTTAGTTGCAGAATCTAATGCCTACAAATTCCAGTGGCCACAAAATCTAAACATGTTATAGAATTCAGTGGCTACACAAATGCCAGTGGCTACACAAATGCCAGTGGCTATAGAATTCAGTGGTTTCAAAATCAAGTGTTCTACAGAATCAAGTAAAACAATCTAATCACAGAGTGATTAGCATATTTCCTGCTTAACAAGATGTCACGAAATTCAAGATTCTTCTAAAAAAAGTCATTATCACCTTAGTTTTCATGTGCATGTGTTCAAGGAATCGTTTCAGTGTAGTGACAGTAGGATGTACTGTATTTTTTTTACCTTGTGTGGTAACACAGCCAATAAACTCAACAATGTTCGTCTGAGGTTTTTCTCCAAGAAGTTTTCCCAGCTCAATTTCTCTCATCAGAGATTTCCTTCCATCTTCTCCTGAAGTGGCTACAATGTAAAACCACAACAAAATAAGGTACAAATACTATTGAAAAAATGCACTGTATTCAGAGTAAGTGCTATAACTACTGTACTGTCATGTTCGTCATTATTCTGAATTTTGGGGCGAATTTTCAGCGTCAATGTATAATTTTCACATCAAAAACTCCAAAATTGTCATGGAGACGTTTCTCGCAAAATTTGTCCATACAATAAGCAAATGAAAGACCTACAATTGTAAGCTTAATTTGTCACCCATGATATTTCGCCTATGAAGTAAAAATAATCACTGCTTATTTAAGAGGCTTTTCCAAGTAAAGAATAATGGCGTTTTCCTTTTTACAATATCGTTTTTTGTTTCCGAGATATTTACATTTTCGTATTATTCGAATGAGGAGAGTGATGACGTAACCAAGGTGGTTCCACTGCAACACTTACTCGATCAAGAATATCTCTAGAAATATTAAATCAGTGTTCTTTAAACTTGACACCAGAAATGTACATCACAAAAGAAACAAAAAAAACGCTCGCTGTGTTGTTGCCCAGAAAACAGTTATGCCACCGGTCTTGATTTTGTGCGGACTACAATTCCCAGATTTTTTGCAAACAAATATCATCTACTACCAACAATCTAATGGGGAGAGTTAAGACAATATGGGAACCATGTGTGTTTCCGAGCAAGATCCTCTTTGTACCACTTTAAAAGGTTTTAAATGGGGTAGTTGGTTTTTTTTTACAGAAAAAGACTATGACAACTTAGAATGATGCCATTCTGTTTCTGTGACGTACATTTTTGGTGCCAAGTTTGAAGAACACTGCTCCAATCAATGATTTCTAGAGATATTCTTGATTCAGTGTTTTGTTGTTGTAGTCTACATGTATGTCGTCATCACTTCCAAAAGTGCTCATGAAACTATTTCACTCTTCACCATTTGATTGATTACCCATGCTATTACAGCAATTACTCAAAAGTTTCAGTTGAGTATCTTGACATTCTTTTTCCCAAAGGCTGCACTCCATTTGGTCAGCACCAAGAATCGCAACTTCTGGGAAGGTCCAGTACCGAAGTCCGCGATTCACGGACTTCCCATGTGCATGTTCAGAGTCAAGTCTAACAATCTGATTGGCTGAGAATTTACAAATTCTCTGTGTATGCTTCGAAAATTAAACCTTCCCAGAGGTCACGATTCTCGGTGCTGACCAAACAGACCGAGGCCTCTGAGGACGAGAATGGTAAACCTATCGTAAAAGACAACAGAATTAACTGCTTATCTGCTTATGTAAATGGACTTAACAGTGAAAAGGAGACTAACTGGACAACTGTACTGAAAAATAAAAGTGTTTTTTCTTACAAAAAATGTACTTGTTTACCATATCACCAAAGCTCCTTAAAAGAAACAAGGGAACCATAATTTGTGCAATAATAAAAAAAGTCATTGATTGCCTGACTGCAACACAATGCGTGTAGTGTAGAACAGAATAGCACAAACCAGTTTTTATAGTATAAAAGTCAGTGGTATATACAGAGTGGTAACAAATTGAGAAAAAGGATACGATATCCTCACATGTGAAGATATTGATGATTTTACTGATATTAAGTTTGCCTCTTAAATTTTACTTAAATTCGTTGGTGTATCATCGAAACATCTTCGGGTCTTCCTCGGAAGTCTTCGGCAATCTTCGCAAATCTTCCCAAATTTTCGGAAATTCTTGGAAAATGTTTGGGAACGTTTGTCTGGCCTTCAGAACAATTTTAGAAAATCTTTGGAAAGTACTAGTTGTCGGAAATCTTCGGAGAATCTTCAAAAACGCTGTCATCAGTATATGTTTATATAATAAAAAGAGCATTACACATTAGCTCGAAGATATGAATTTTATGTTCTTGTGGCAAGAACAATCTCTCTTGAGTGAGCCCAGCGAACAAGTGAGACATTGTTTTTGCCACTCAAAAATAAAATTAATATCTTCTTGCCACCATGTAGTATCCTCTATATCTTCCTACTCCTACACTGTACATCTATAAATGATCTTACGTGTAAAGCATTTTGCAGCAACTGTCCGATTTCCGGGTTTTCCATCTGGGTCCTTCAAAACTGCCCTCCAAACTGCCCCAAATGCCCCTCTGCCAATGACCTCTTGAAGTACTACACGATCAACTGCAATCTCCCATTCATCCACTTCAACATTTAGCAACTCCATTTTAACTGTTTGCTCTTGATCAGGACTAAACAACCATTTGATTAAACTTCAGTGAGTTCCAGATAAAGAAAAATCTGATCATGAGGCCATATTTCGCAGTATCGTATGCCTGCAGATTTGTACTTCAAAGCGTGCCCAATTACACGCTCATGCTCGAACAGGCACTTTCAAGAGGATTTTGCAACATTTTCGCCAAAACAGTTGTAAGCTTATGACTAAACATTTTATTCATACATGAAATGTGCTCAGCACACCGAAATAAAACTAACAAACTAAACTGTTGGCAGATTCAATCTCAGATCACATGTCTTGCATTCATAACTCATGTCATATCACCCCTTATTGACAGCTTGAGGCAGCTAGTATACGTGACAGTTTTACACAATTAGTACAGTACCACTCAAATATAAGTTACCACTATCGCAAGAGACATGTCTTGTTTCTCTCAAGACGAATCTCGTTTCATTGCAGTCTTTTCTCACTTTTCGCGAGTGCAGGATAAGTACTAATGGTTTGCATTGTATCAACTCACAATTACTCCTGAAGATTTTCTAGAATATTTATGCCTCATGTCTCTGAAAGAACTTGTTTTCACATTAAAGATTCCTTTCGTTTCTTCCAGCTGTGTTTTTCTTAACATCAGACATGCATATGTACTTAATTGGTACTCAATCAAAATTGTGTTCTTGAAGTTTGCCACGTGTCAGTTTCAGATGTGCAATAACTTTCTTATTAACCACGCTTGTCAAGGGTTATATTGGTGATATTCAAAAACGTTAACAGTGATACCAAAAAAAATGTGATATAACGCTCCATTTACAATTTAGGAACATTAAAAAATTAAGATATTCGACTTACAGTTTTGCCATAGCTGTACATGTAAAATCCCGATGAGAGATAACAAAAGTTACCCAAGTTATGAAAGAAAAAAGCAATAATTAAGAAATAGAAAAGTTGTGCAGTGTTTCTATTGAGTTGTAGACACACGACTGAAAGTTTGGGAGAACGGCGAGAAATGCTGTGGGAACACGAGCCAGCAGGCAAGTATTTTCACACCAGTTCTCCCAATCTTTCACAAGTGTTTCTATTGAACGATTAGATTATGAGCTCCAGGTTTCTATGAGGCCAAATCAACTATCACTTCATAGAAATCAAGAGCAAATAACGTAACTGTTTTAGTAGAATTCTTGCTAAATTTATTTCATACAAAGGTTTCCAATTATTTCTCGACATATCATTAAACTTTTTATCTTGAAAGGATCACAGGAATTGAATTTATCATTTAAAATTGAAGTTGTGTGCGCACAAGCATCAGCTTTTTCAATACTTTCAACTTTTTTTAATGTCAAGAAACCATAAGCGCACTTTGTTTAGTAGTCTCAGGAAATGAATTACCCATTTACATCAAACTTTTCCTCCAAATCTTTTGAAAAACACACAAAAAAACGTCGCCGTACATGACACTGATACTGAATTTATCATGAATCTCTGACTTAACGTAAAAGAGAGAGCCAAATTAAGTGGAGTAATCCTTCTTTAAAACAAAAATTGATTAGAAAAACAAAAGACTAAGATATAACGCTGCCATTTAATTATTTTTACCTGCCCTTCGACGTTTGCAGACGTACCAGCCAACAGCAAATATAACAATGCAACCAAGCACAGGTCCCACAATATAATACCACTGCTGGGCCAGCCAGGGAACAGAACCTGAGTAGTGAGCATTTAGTATGACTATAAAATACTTCATTTTCATAGTTTTCTATTTCACTAGGTGTTGTTATTCTACATGAATTAGAAAGAGTCACCTAATGGTTAGCTTACTAGCCTAGCCTAGCCTAGCCTAGACTAGACTTGAGACTGTACGCAGTTCAGGTTGAGGCCCTGTTCAGGGTCATTGTATTGTGTTGCTGGGCAAGACAACTTCCTGTCACAGTAACACTTTTTACACAGTAACAGTTGTTAAACAGTTGATTACTGCTACATATAACCCGCCTGTTCTGTAGGCTACAGTGAAAATGAAAGACTACTTGCATCATGTTCCACCATTTATATGGACAAGATCAATAATAATTATCCTGTATTAACCAAACAGAAAAGTCATCTTACCCTTGACGGACTTGACATTGATCTTCACAGTAGAGCAAGCCACAATACCTGGTCTGTTACGTGCTTCACAAGAATATTCACCACTATCACTTTCCACAACATCGGCAATATAAAGTTTGCTTAATTTGTCATCTAATTGTGTATCAATCTGTGCTCTTGGGATTCCTTCATCATCATTTTTCTTCCAATTGATCGCCACGGTAACTTTACTGACTGTACAAGTTAATCTGAGCTCATCTCCTACTAACAGTTTTGGATATGGCTTTGGGCTAACTTCAGCACTGGGTTTTTCTATTAAGACCAACAATCCGGCAATAGGCAAAGGTTAAAACAAAGCAGTCAAATTGTGAAAAGGCGTAGTCTTATATTAAAATTGTCGACAATGCTTTTTGGTGCATTTATTTTCAGGACAGCTTGAAGGTCGGAACACATGAGAGGACTAGTCCCTGCAAAAAGTCATGGGGGCAAGTCTCATCGTGTGAGCTGGCCATTTTCGCTTCAAAATCTAGTTTCAGGGATCAACTCTGGTCCCTGTGACCAGTCCCATGAATTCAAACCAGTGTAAATTTTCGGGACAAGTCCCTGCGACTTGTTACTCAAAATGCTTCATGTGAACTGTTCGTGGGACAAGTCCCTGTGATCAGTCCCTTTGTGTTAACTCTTTAGGGGACTAGTTGCAGGGATTAGTCCCCTTGTGTGTGCCGACCTTAATAGTGTTCATTTTCTATTCGTTTTTGGTAAGTACGAGCTTCATCTCTCAGACATTTATATTACATTTATTTATCTCTCAGACATTTATATTCAAGAGATACAATGTCCAGTTTTCAAAAATAAACACACCCTCAAGAGAGTTTGACGCATGAAATTTGATTTAAATCTGCCAATCAGTAAATCAGTGCCATTAGCAGTTTATGAATATTCATGTAGAGTCCAACCCCTATTAACCCATTGACACCTGTGCTGGCCAAAACTGGCTGTGCAAAACCACCCCCCAACTGCCTGTGCTGGGCATAACCAGCCATAAAAGAGCACATGGGCACAATTGCTTTGCCTAGGTTCTCCTATTGTTTTGTCGATGTTAATTGGTGTTTATCTTTGATTGACAGAAGTTAATTTGTGAGAGCGCAGCCTAAGCCTCGGCCTTGCCAATCCTTTCTCCACGCAAGCATTTTCCTTCCTGTGCTACTGTCACACTGACACATATTGTTCCAGTTTGTTCCTCGCAAGTTGTTCATTTAGTTGCTTTCCTGCCTGTTTTTATTCCCGCTTTTCTGCCCAGCATGTCTTCAAGCAGCCAAACCAGGTCTCTTCCCACTTTGCCTCTGTCAGTCCGGTAATTGTCTGCACAATTGCTTCACAGGTTTTTTTTTGTGGTCTCGTGTGCGAAAGTGCTGTCCTTCTTGATTGCCTCCTTTGCTGCGATGCTTGCTAGCTCTCCTGCAGCTTCTTCCTGACCTGTTGAGGTAAATATGCAGATCTACATGGCCACCGTCCAAAACCGTCTGGTACCTGTAGTTAGTACCTTTGTCGACCTTCTCTCATATTCATGTACGCCAAATTTGTTCATGATATGGTGACCTGTTATAGTTCTACCAACTCTGCAGCTTCTGCAGTTGCCTCCTCTCTTATAGGTAAGTTAGTGTCTTTCTCAGGTTCAAACCTACTGTTTGCATTCTGCAAGGGACCCCATCTGCCTTGTACCCCCCACCCCCTCACCCCTTCAGTCATTGCACCAGTGTTTTAGTCTATGGCACCTGGGCCTGCTATTGCATCACCATTGCTGTTCTTAAAGAAATTCATTTATCTGCAAAGTAATTAAATTAGAGTGTTGAAAGTGTGAAAAGATCTACTGTATATTGGAAAATCGTCCAACCCATTAACGTCCGCTTAAAGGAACATTGTAACACTACTATATCCTGACCCTGTCCCACCAAAGGAGAGAACCTTAGCAGTGCTCCCTTATCCTCCAAGACTTGGAATCCAACAACCCGGAGGCATTCCACTAATTGTATGCTAGCACCAACCTGCTTCCGTCACTCTTCATCTCAGGTCGGCCCTTTCAGTGCTCCAGGAAGCTCCTCCACAGACACGTAGTTCAGGGCTCCCCACAGAAATCAGAAATCTGCTGCACACTGAGTGGTTTCACAGTCTGTAAGTGCCGTCATAAGCACTCCATGTACCACAGACCTCTTTGTTCTACCACATGCTTCATTCGTGCAACCTGTTCCCACTCTTGCTAGCATCCATGCCTGCATCTGACTGTCGTCACTTGTGCCTTCATTCATTGTTCCCAGACATGCTTTACTAGCTTGACCTGCCGTCATTCCATTTTTGCTCACTCACCCAGACATGGGCATGTTTGCTGACTGACCGTCGTAATGGTGATCCACCTTCCCGGGCGCCCCAGCTCTGTCGCTAATGCTCTCTCTTGTTCACCAGTGGTGGTGGTGGTGGTGGTGTGTGTGGGGGTGCTGTATGTTGCCCCCTCCACCTGGCTTATCCAGTAATAACCCATTTTCCAGTGCCTCTGCTCTGAACTTGCTGCCTTTTATCAGGGTGTGAATCACTTCTTTAGTGTCAGTCTGGCTCTTTCCTCTCGCCCCCTAAGCCACCAATTTACGAAGTTTTATGTCATGCATAGCTCTTTCAACACCTCCAGCTTCCTGACTGCAAGCTTACACTGGAAATGTTCATGGCACACCTGGTCTCATCAGTATCTTACTGCACCATGGAGAGCTACAGCTGTACTTGTGAGCCACTTATTCACTGCATACTGGCTTGGTCATGGTGGCCCGCTGGTCAACACCCCACGCAATGAGTATGTGCTTCCTAATATCAGACATGCCTGGTCTATGAGGGTCCCTGCCCATCATCCACCTCACATTCATGTCACTCTCATGATGTTGCTTCGGTCCTCGTTGAACCTCACCGACTCTGTAATTGCTACGCTCTGGGTGACCTGGTTTGGTTTCTTGCACATGACCGATGTTTACCTTCCCACTGCCCAGCTTCGACCCAGCAGGACATGTTTCTCTCTCAATGCTGTGGCCACAAGGTACCAACTCCATCCATCTGCTGTGCTACTCTCCTTTAACGCCCATGAGATCAATCCTTTCCAAACAGAAGTCCATTAATTGGTATCTATCTTTTTTAGAAAAAAGTTAATGTATGGGAGCACAGCCCAAGCCTCGCATGCACATGAGGATCTGCCTTCCCACACCCGTTGTTCATGCTGATGCATACCATTTCCAGCTTGCTCTGTGTACATGTAAGTTGTTTGTTTAGTTGCTCCACGCTCCCTTTTTATTCCCTTAGTCCTTCAACCTCCCTGCTTTTCACTTCTTCACTGGTTTGGTGAGTTTTGACTATGCAAAGGCATAGCTATGGCGTCATTTTCCATAGCAACAGTCCAAGCATTGATCTCTCAGTCGGGTCCTTGCCTTCACTTTAGGACCATGCTACTGATGCCTTGTCCATTTTCAATTCCAGCCCACCCCCGTCGCATTTGTTGGCGTTGTGGAACAGACGATTAAGGACAAAATAAACACCAATAAGAATTGACTTTCTGAGCATATTTTTAGGTCTTATAGCCTAGGGGTCCTAGTAAAATGGTTTTTAGTACTTAAAATCATACACTCAAGGGTTGCCGTTATTTTATTTAGGAATTGTTAAAAAGTGAACAGTATTTTTGCGTGCTGGATTTCAGCATATTAAAAGTACAGCAACCTCTGTGGTTTGTTTGTTTAGTTTATTTGTTCAAACATGATTGTTTTCATTTTGAGTCTTATTCAGCTACTACAGTACTCTGGAGAAAAGAACTAAGTGGGCACTAATTCAACACAGTTGAAATACAATTTATGTATTGCCTTGTTCTTGTCTTTTTGAATCACAATTTTCACCTTTCTCTCACAGTACTGTAATATTTCATCGTGCAGCAAAGAAACTGATTTTTACAGGAGTCTTCCTTTTATTTTCTGTTGTTTTTGCAGACAAAAGCCATTATAGTACAAGAATTGAAATTCTGCTGTGTTTGGTTTCATTTTGTTTTCCGAAGTCAATAATTAATACTAACTTTTGCATATTCAATTTTCTCTGTTTCTGTGAGACATTGTCGCATGTTAAAAAAATATGATTTGTTTTCATATCAGTTCAACACATGAAGTTGAGTTCTTTTTCTTGATATTTTTAAAAATTTTGGCCCCTCATTTATTCAACTTTGAATAAATGATGTTTTGAAACCTGATCTTGTGTCTGTGACTACTACGCATATATGGTTTAGTTTTGCACTTTCACGCACTCTGAAATATTCCAAAAAATGCCAGGGAATTAGGGGTGGGTTGCACTCAAATTCATGGAGGCGTCAAAGGGTTAAACAGCCAGTTATCAAGTCCCAAAATTTTTGTGAATGAAATACTGTAAAATAAAACCCCTATTAACAAGACACCTCTACTGAGTGGCTGCTGCCACCTTTTGGCTGTCCCGATAAGGGTTTCTCTTTTATCGTTACCCCTATGGGAAATGATCCAGCTTTTAAACTTAAATTATTGAAGTATACCGTCTCTTTATCATAATTATCCTTACCAAAAACATGAAGATATGCAGAGGAAGTTGTTGTGTTAGCTTTGTTTTGTGCTGTACACTTGTAGATACCTTCCATTTGTTTTGTAGTGTTAGACAACTCCAGAAATGATCCTTCACCAAGATTGGTTTGATTGACACCTGATGGGAGGTCCCCATCATTAAATTTCCAGAACATTGTTGGCTTTGGAACACCTGTGGCTTTGCAGCTTAACTTTGCTGAGTGTCCTTCAGGAACAGAGTTATTTCTTGGATAGACGTAAATCTGAGGAGAGACTTTTGACCAAACATATTGTGGGAAACAACTTGGGAAAGAGAACTTTTAAGTATGCAGGAACAGTCTGTTTTAATGCATTACCCGCTTGTAGTAAGAGTTCCCCCTCCTTGATTATTAAGCATTCTTACATGTATTTGTAAATTTTGTCCTTTGAAATCTACATGAAAAACATTTTATCACATTTGTATTTAGCCTTTTCTAAAAGGCTAAAACATACAAATATGACAAAAAATTTAAACATTGATTGCTACTGAGCAAACACTTTGCGAGATGCATATTAGATACCTTCCATTTATTTTTAAAATTTACATTTAAAAATGCTAAAGAACATTTAGAAATGTTCTTTAGAAATGTTTTTTTACCATTTTTATTCAAATTTGAGATTTTAGAAACTGTAAATATCTTTATTTCCCAAGGCCCTTATGGATACCAGCCTCCAAAATGGGCTATCCTGGTTAAATAAAGTTGCTTACTTACTCTTTTAAACTCATGTTCTCATGGTCACAACCAGAGCAATCACCTGATTCAGTTTCTATCTATTTAGCTTGGCCTTATTTTGTTTCTGAGCCAGGCCAGGGGGTTGCTCTTTGAGTGTCCCTTCTTTGCATCTCACAAAGTGTTCGCTCAGTAGCAATCAAACGCACATGGCATATAAAGCATTTAAACTTGCTTACTTTGGGGATAATTACGTGACATGACATGACATCACACCTTAAGGTATCAGTGTACCCCAAATTTGATCATTTTTCAAAAAAATTGTTTTCCACTTTTTCAGGTAGATCTTATTGCAATCTCTCATTCTAAAAAAATTTATGAAAAAAGATTGATTCTAAGCAAAGTTGTTAACGAAAAATGTTCTTTTCATTAATTATCTCTAATTGATAACTGCTAACACGTTGTCAACACGAGAGTTAATTTGCATTAAAAGATCACGTCACAGACAAAAATTTAAAAACTTATATGTATTCCATGTCCTCGAAGAAAAAACGCATAAGTCCTAGCTTGTCCTTTTACTAGTGCGAATAAACTTTCAAAGAGGAAAAAGGGTTCAATTTCAATTGATAAGAATCGAGCTGATGTGTTACCGGCTAGTGATCGAGGTTCCTACTTTGAGCAGAAGAAATGTTGCTCTAGATGAGAAAGAGCATTGATGGGAGAATGAGACTGTTAGTGTTAGCCGGGCGAAAATTGAAGGCAAAGGCAAAGACGAACCCGCAGAACCAGAGTCACAAGAGTCGTGGCAAAAGTTGGCCGGTCGAACAAATGTTGCCAGCGATCGCCTGAAAGAAAATCTCTTGAAATCAGTCTCTTGTCGGTAGAAAACGAAAAATTGAACGAAAATTATTCAGTCCTTACTAACCTACTTTAGCGAGCGGTGGAAAGCAGATCTTGTAGGAGCAATATTTTGAGCCCGCTTTGTAATTGATATGAGCTCAATTGTTAAAGTAAAATAATCCTTCCCTTGGTCTATCAACAGGTCATTATATTCCGACATCTTGAGTAATTATCTCATTACTGACCGGAAGAACGCCCTAGAGTATATTTTCCTTCATATCTCGAAACGAACATTTCAGGGAGTGAAGCACACATTTTGAGTCCGTTTCCGGCAAATTTTCAACACTTTTTGCTGAAATTTGGAAAGAATGTTGCCCGATAATCAGGCAAAAAAACAGTGTCAGGGAATTTTTATTTTTTGCTTCTCTCAAAAGTTATGACTATTTTAGTGAAGAGAATGCGTGTTTTTTCAACTCTCAAAGTTTAACTGCGTGTCAGAATAAAACCAGACAAGTAATCAAAATTTCCCGACACCGCTTTTAAGAGAAAGGTGTCAAGAAGACACAGCGATATTAATCGCGTTCTTCCGCTCAAATCTGACCGGAAACGAACATGATTACTGAACCTCTGTACATCGAGAAATAGCGCGCTATATTTGAGAAGCCTTAAATTTTTTTACGTTAGTGAATAAACCGTCGGAATCAACAATTATTAAGCTTTCAGAAAATATATACTTTAGTAGAGTTTGCGTCAACCGTCCGACCGTAAAGCGGCGCTGAAGAATGATGGTCATTTGGGGTACACTGATACCTTAATGATGGGAAATATATGCCTTGATCATGTTCTATTCTCCGATTCTAAATTAAAGAAAGTCTATCTGTCCCAAACCGGAAAGAACATCTTTCTATGAGAAGTTAAATTTTTTAGCAGTATGTGTTTATGGCAAAGGAGAATCTTTCTGCCTTTGAAAACTTAAGAGTGGAATGGACACAACAGTTTCAGCAAGGTGAGACAGATCTTTATAAACACACCCTTCTCCAACCCCCTTAAAGCTCTTTTGAAAGTATGTAGTGGATCAGCGATAATTTGCCATTGTTTTTAAATCATATTTGTCTGAGATATTAAAATACTTCGGTGAGCTTCATAATTGTAACATTTGACAGCAATTGAGACTCCCTCTTACATGTACCTTGGTGGCTCTCTTTTTCGCTTGATTTCTTACTGTTCGATTGACTTGAGAAGTAATCGTGAAGTGATCGCTATTTTCCCTGGCAATCCATATGCAATTTTCGAAGCATCAATACATGTGTGAATTGCATTGAATTGCATTGAAGTGCTTTGTGACGGTCACGCATTTAATATTTTTCAAATAAGCTGTCAACACCACTGATAGTTTTTGCACGATACTTCCCATACAAGTTTCTATTTTTCTTTCGTCTTCCATAATGTTAGAAGTAGGTTCTTGGGAAGACAAATCTCAATATTACAAAATCTTCAATTGGTGCACAAAGTAGCCCGCCCAAAATGGTCTGACAGCTGGCAGATTTCTGCCGCCTACCGGCTTCTAAAGACAACCCCACCATATGAAATTAGGTGATGAAGTTAAATTTCCAACTTAAGGTATAAATGTGACAAAACAAGTGAGGCAATCACTTCATTTGAACATTTGCCAGGTTTGGACAACTGAATAAAATTGTTCAGTGACTGATAGAATCAGAAGTCAAATGCCTTACATGTACCTGTTACATCAATCCAAAAAGTGGTTTGTGCCTGTCCTGCCCAGTTTGTGGCTGTACATCCATACAAGCCAGTGTCGTTAAAAGTCACATGATCAACAGAGTATGTGTTGTTGTTTTGGTTACCAAGATCCACACCATTCTTAGTCCAGTTGATCTGTAGTGGAAAATCACCTCTCACAATGCATTTCTTACTAAACTTGGAGTTCAATGGAACAGAGAGATTCCTGAGCTCAGGATCCAGTTCAGGTGGAGCTTGATAGGCAAGAGAATTAAGGAGTGAATTTGTTACTTACATGATTGTACACAAATTTTACAATTCTTCATGTTCTTTTAAAGACCAAACAAACAGGATAACTCGGTTAAATTCAAAACAACATAGCCATGAATTCAAATTGATTAATGTTTCCCACTTATTACAACTCATGAATAAATTGTATGCCCACACTGTCCATGGGTGATGTAATGTACATTGAGTTGAAATATTTTGCATGCATGGCAATAAATTATTGTGCTATTAGTAAGCAATCACTCTTTTGCTTAGTCAGTCGTACGTTATGCAGAAGAAAACTGTGAGAAAAAAATGGTTGTGTGAAATCCTCGGGGAAAAGCATGCACAAAAGGAGGGACCACAGTCTAAGCCCAAGAATTTGAAATATGCGTTGCTCTCACAACGCAAAAAATTAATAAGCAAATCAAAGCATTGGAATTGAGTCTCACAAAGTGAAGCCTTGGAGCCTAGAATGGCTCATAGCATCCGGAGCTTATCCCAGTTTCTGCAGCATGAAGCGGCTAGGGGTATTTCTACTCCCCCTGGGCGGGATGCTAGTCCATCGCAAGTCACTCCCCCACAATTTGTTAGGTTTTCCCCAACCATTTGCTGGTACCCATTTATACTCCTGGGTGGAGGGAGGCACTGTGAGAGTTAAGTGTCTTGCCCAAGAACACAACACAGTGCCCCCCGCCAGGGCTTGAACCCGGAACGCTTGCTCCGGGAACCAGCCCACTAACCATGAGGTCTACATGCCTCCTACGAGTCTCACAAGCCCTGATGTTTTTGCCATTCTGCCAACAGGCTATGGAAAGAGTTAAATTTATTTAGCATTTTGTATGGCAAAGCTTTTCACCTCAAACCCAATTGCAAGCATGATGGTAGTAATTTCACTGCTCAGAACCAGGTTAACAGCATTGTCAAAGAACAATTGTGTAAATATGAATTGCCTAAGCTTGGCCTTTCTACCCTCTATTTACAGATTGAGCCCGATTTTCACTTGAAACTTTCTTCTACTATCAGCAAACATGTCACTGCAGTTGGATGATCCTGGATGATCTCCTATGACAAGTATGTAACATAAATTATCGGTTGAACTCTGATTTTCCAATAACTTTAAATTTAAACTGGCAGTAATGTGTAATGTGATTGAAAATTTACACCAAAAAATCACTTGGTTGTGACAGGTCAAACTCTCTGGCTTAGCAGGTAGCCCCTCCTTTCACGTGCTTCTCAACCCCAGGAGTTTCCATGGCCCTTTTTTGTTTCTTGCAGTTTTCCCTTATGCATGGTGGACTAAGTGAGAGAGGGACTACTCATAGTCTAGTACCGTTGATTACATCTACCCGTGAATGCATGGGCGCAAAACATGTTTTCCCGTGACGTCAACCCTCTGAGTTGCAGGTGTCAAACTTTAAAAGTTTTCACGCCCATTATCAGATGCTATGGAACCAAGAGACAACTGTTTAGCCATGCAAAGTTGTTATTCCTCTTCATCTGGTGTATTTCACAACAAGCAGAAACTTCCTTTCTTGTTGATTAGAAACATCTCCCCATTTGAGCAGTGTCGAGAAGTAAAACTTCACATTTCTGGGCAGGAAAACTTCAAAGTTTGACACCTGAAACTCGCGCGTTTGACATCACGTCAAAATATATTTTGTGCGCGTGCGTTCATGGGTAGATGCAATCGACGGTACAATACAGTCAAACATGCACAAGCAGCCATGACAAGCAGAAACTTCTTTTCTTGTTGATTAGAAATATCTACCCCTTTGAGCAGTGCTGAGAAGCAAAACTTAACATTTCTGGGCAGGAAAACTTCAAAGTTTGACACCCGAAACTCAGGCGTTTGACGTCACGCGAAAACATGTTTTGCGCGCGTGCATTCACAGAAATGCGATCGACGGTACACTGACACAGTCAAACATGCACAAGCAGCCACCCTTTGGAAATGGAGAGGTTGTCATCTTTTTCAAACCAAGATCAAACAACATGTATTAAATCATTGCTGGTTAAAAAAGAACTGAGGAGGAAAAAATTAAAAAACTCTTACAGCTCGATTGAACTAAAGTTGACAACAGCTACTTTAAGTGTTGATACAGAAAATAAGCATATCCCTCCACACAATTAAATTTTAAGGTGTCTCAAAACCTAACACCGTTAATACCTCAGAATTAAGACTTGAGTCCTTAGGCCCACTCTGAATCTCAAAAAAGTCAGACCTGATGATGTGGTCTTCGTCGATCATATTAATTTTTGTAACACGTATAAAAAACCGAAGACTTAAGACCCCATCAGGTCTGACTTTCTTGAGATTCAGAGTGGGCCAAAGGACTCAAGTCTTAATTCTTAGGTATTAATGGTCCTAGGTTTTGAGACTATATATCGTTTTTGAGATTCGGAGGGGGCTTTTGAGTTTTAGAGGGGTTGTTAGGTCTCTGTTGTTGAGATTTGGAGGAGTTCATTGGTCTTAGTTTTCGAGAGTCCAGGGGTCTTATATAAGGTCTTAGAACTGAGAAACCCGCTTTTATGGGCTTACAAACCCCACCCTGGCCCTCCTGAGAAATTAGTTAAAATGCAGCCAGCTTTACATTTTTAATTAAGTAATATGCTGCCGAGAAAAGCAAGCAAAATAAATTATAATCCTCTTGATTATTGATACACTGTACATGGTAATTGTGAGTCATTAACTTACTTTTAATTATAATGTGTACCATGGCTTCGCCATCACCACCAGCATTTTGTGCCTTACAGGTGTACCATCCCTCGTCTATGTCTGTTACATTTGCCAAGAGCAAAGTTGTGTTCACCTCGCCAGGCAAAAGGACATCATTTTTATACCACGCTAGTTGAGGTTCAGGCAAACTTTCAATAATTTTACAAGTCAGAATGACACTCTCTCCTTGCATGTATATGCGCTTGCCAGGTATTGAGTATGAAATATTAATTATTGGGCGAACTAAAGAAAAGAAAAACAATTAAACAGCATTACTAGAATAAAGAGACATAATTATTCTTTCATAAATTTGAGTTGTAACTCAGAAAGGTTCTATTGAAACAAAGTTTAATACAAGGAGGAAGTTCTGACTGTAGGTATTTACTCTATTCTTATACCTTTCTAAAGACAATTTATGAGACAAGAAAGTATCTCTTTCATGTTAAACTTGATACAAAAAATAGTACCCTTTCATATCTATATCTGCAGTGCACAGACTGTATCCCTTATCCACAACCTTTGACAAAATAACACCTTAACATATATTTTTGAAAGTTTTTTTAACTAAACGTGTACTCAGGAACCCCATTAACACCATCATCAAAGAACCATAAAAATTTTGCCATGTTTGAGGATAGGTTGGGCCAAGTTTGATGATTTCATAAATGTTCTCTAAAAAGCATCCAGAATGCAGAGACAATTTAGAAAAAAATGGAACTTCACCAGTCAGTACATATAATATTAACAAACGAAAGTTGAGTATAACTGATTTGAATGGCGGTGACCATGAAATGGGGTTTCACTGAATGTAAATTAAAGTTCTTCTAGGAACCCTTCTATGCCATTCAGCTCATGAAATCCCCACTCTTTTTCATACATGTACCTGCAACCTTAAAATGGTACTTCCTTAAGGTGATTCCTTAGTATTGCATTGTGCATCCCTTCTGTGCATGATTTTTGCATCATTCGCGTGTGCACATACACAACATAAGAGATTTCCCTCAAGGTAAGCTCGACAGCGAAATAAATGATCTATATTTTTTATTTCATAATTTCAGTGAGAACAGCATCCTCAATAACAGAGAAAAACATTAGCAGAAGTCTATAGCTACTTTTTTGGCAAATGAAATAGATTCTACCGACTGAGGGAGACATAACAGGCCCAAGAGCGCATACCCAAATTATGTTTCCTTCAAAGGATTAAAAAATACAGGGTATTTGAAGACATTTTTTCTAGGACATACACATGTACATGTACATGTAGATTAATATATAAACAGTCAAAGAAATTCAAACTTTATGTGATATAACGCGCTGCGTTGAAAAATAATCGAGCTTATATGTTAATGTGCACTGAGATTACCAAAAGTCACCTAAATAACCATAATTTATTTGTCAGCATTGTGGCATGAAAACAAGCACAGTGACCCCCCTTCGTTTTTATTACATTTTCAACATCTCCTTGTACTGTAACGACAGCATACCAAGTTTTATCAGAAGTCTATGGCGGGTTCTTTCACTAGGGAATCACCTTAAGCCAGTTCTGTTATAGAGGGTACCCTATCGCTGGTCTCTACATGAAGTCGACCACATCATTATGAAAATGCCTGCTCCGTAATAAATCAGGTTATTTCTCATTTTCAAAAACAAAAAATTTCTGAGTCAAGTTACAGTTAACTCCCGATAACTTGAACCCTTGCAAACTCGAACTCCCTGCAAACTTGAAGCAGGGCTCGAAAAAAAAACCCGTCCGGATGTCCGGGACAAGTAGATTTCCCCTTTGGGCAAGTAACTTTCTCTCCTTCCTTGCCCGACGGGCAAGAACCCAGGCAAGCCGTTCGCTGACTAAATTTTTGATAACGATTTTGAGAAAAAAAAGTAAGCTTTACACTTAAGAGTAATCAAGTGTTTAGATGAAGCTTGACGAAACTTACAATTTATTTTGCCTGCGTAGCTGGCGGTATTCTAAGCGCACGCGAAATCGCGGTTTTGTTTATTGCGTGACGCACGCTCACGGCTCAGAAGTGGTCACCTAGCATGTGATCAAAATCTTCTTTCCAGGATAAAAATAGCCGCGTTGAGAATGAAAACGCTTTGTTTATTTCTTAATTTTAGCAATTTTCGGCGAGCATTTTTCAATTTCTCCGTACAAAACTTAACTCAAAAACGATATATTAATAAAAACTGTAGAAATTGTATGCGGAAACTGATCTAAGTCATATCTTTCTACCCTAAGCCGACTTTTTTGATGCTAAAATCCAGGTAAATCTCTCGGCTGTTTTCGGCGAAACATGCAAGTTTGGCGCCGCCGCGCGAAATGAGAAGTGTTATATTATTAAAAAGAAATGGACAAGTAAGTCACCAAAATACTTTCAGAGTGCCTGGAAGATGACTTAGAATAGTGTTTCTTTCAAACCAAGACATTTTCCCTTGACTGAAACTATTTTTCATTCACCCAAATGACAAAAATATGCTCTCGCCAGCTTTTCAAAATTCGACACTGCCTGCATGTGTCAAAACTGAAGTGGGAAGGCCATTTGTTGTTAATTCTACTTTTTATAAATTTCTCGCGCTCTTCACAATGACTTCGTGGACCCAGACAAGATGCAAGTGAACATTCACGTAGAACACGATCTTCGACTCAAGGCTGCATAATAACGAACATACCCAGCAGGAATTTAAGGAAGCAAATAGCCATGAAAGTGATCAGCACTAAGAGGACTACAGTCAAGATGGTTTATTACATTAAAACACGCCTGTAGTTTGACTTCCATTCTTGGTTTCATGAATTATTAATGAGTTTGAAAACTTGGGCAAGCAGGGAAGTGCCCCGGCAAGCAAATATTTTGCGAGCCCTGTTGAAGTAATGTTCATTTCCTTTCAGGCCATTTTCTATAATTAAACTGCGTAGCCGTAGGCTGGGCGGTTTCTTGCTCTACCTTCGGTTTATTAAACCGCGCAGCCGAAGGCTGGGCGGTTTCTTGCTCTGCCTTCGGTTTTTTTTTCGTTTTGTCGGTGAGCAGACCCAAACTCCCACTCGGCCAATTGTTGTCACCGGATGATGTCATCATCAGCCAATTACAGGCCATTTCTCAGCTCTTTTCATCATATCCTCCCTCAGGAGCATTTTGTCAAGTTAGCAAATTAACTATTTCGACAGAACATGGACGTCTGTGAGAAATGTTTATTTTGTCAAAATTAGGCCAAACTCCGTTGGAGATGCGCATCAGGACATTTGCAAAGATAAAGAATGTAACTTAGGACCAGTTGCTGGCTACTAAGGCTGAAATTATCCAGAGTTAAGCTGTATTTTCGTTTTGCGTGCGAAACAGACGATTTTGTAATCTGGAATTTTTGTTTAGAACTGTTCACTTTCGAAGGGGATATTCAATGCGCTATAAAGGTATTACTTCTGGCCATGGAACACGCTGACGGTGATAAATGTACATGTAAGATCGTGTTTACTTCGCTAGAAGCAATGATGGAATTTTCTGGGGAAAAAGTTAAATCTTAGCCTTAGCGCTAGTGAAAAACCCTTTGAACATAATATGTAAATTGATAGTCGTTTGAAAGGTCAAGGTATTTTTTCCTTAGACATAAACAAAATTCTCCGATTACAAATAACGCTAGACCCGTCTCATGCAAAGAATGTTTCTATATCTCAAACCGCCCTCTCCCTATTCACGTACACTCGCATGAAATTTCTAAGTTTCTTGACACAGAGACTTAGTTTCTGCTCAACAAATGTTGTCAAAGTGCAAGTCTCTTCAATTTTAAAGGAAAAAAAAATTTTCGTTGTGACGGCAGTCTTCCCCCCTAACCACTAGACCACCGAGGAAACGCTGCCCACAAAAAGTTTTAATTTAAGTGTCATTGTCAGAGAAAACCGGGCAGAACCAAAAGATCGAGGTCGGCCGTTTACCTTCATCTTTTCACAGTATAAAAGGT
>JAHPZR010025991.1:0-5000 GCA_019787425.1 Platygyra sinensis
AAGTGAGCGAAAATGGGATGACGGTAGGTCAAGCTAGTAGAGCATGTCTGGGAATGATGAATGAAGGCACAAGTGACAACGGTCAGCCAGCAGAGATGCCGGCATGGAAGCTAGCGAGAGCAGAAACAGGTTGCATGAATGGAGCATGTGGTGAAACAGAAAGGTCCGTGGCACATGGAGTTCTCATGACGGCACTTACAGACTGCAAACCACTCAGTGTACAGCTGATTTCTGATTTCTGCGGGGAGCCCTGAACTGCGTGTCTGCAGAGAGGAGCTTCCTGGAGCACTGAAAGAACCGGCCTGAGATGAAGAGTGGCTGAATCAAGTTTTTGCTAGCATACAATTGGTGAAATGGTTCCGGGTTTGTGGGTTCCTAGGGTTGGGGGATGGGGAGCACTGGTAAGGTTCTCCTTCGGCAGGACAGGGTCAGTATATAGTAGTGTTCGAATGTTCTTTTTAGTGGACGTTAAAGGGTTTGACGGTTCTCCGACATAGATCTTTTCACAGTTCGAACACTCTAATTTAATTACTTTGCAGATAAATGAATTTCTTTAGGAACAGCAATGGTGATGCAAAAGCAGGCCCAGTGCCATGGTCTAAAACACTGGTGCAATGACTGAGTGGCTGAGGGGTTGGTGGGGGGGAGGGGGTACGAGGCAGATGGGGTCCCTTGCATAACACAAACGGTAGGTTTGAACCTGAGAAAGACACAAACTTACCTTTAAGAGAGGAGGAAACTGCAGAAGCTGCAGAATTGGTAGAACTATGACAGGTCCCTGTGAACGAATTTGGCGTATATGAATGTGGGAGACGGTCGACAAAGGTGCTAACTGTAGGTACCGGACAGTTTTGGACGGTGGCCATGTAGGTCTGCAGATTTAACTGAACAAGTTAGGAAGAAGCTGCAGGAGAGCTAGTAAGCATCGCACTGAAGGAGGCGATCAAGAAGGATGGAATTGTCACACACAAGATCACACAAAATACCCGTGAAGCAATTGTGTGGACAATTACAAGACTAAAGGAGGCAAAGTGGGAAGAGACCTGGTTCGCAGGTTAAAGACATGCCGGGCAGAAAAGTGAGACTAAAAACAGGGATGAAAACAACTAAATAGGCAACTTGCATGGAACAAGCTTAAGCTGGAACGGTATGTGTTAGTATGACAGTAGCACAAGAAAATAGATCCTTGCTTGCAAGCAAGGCTACGCCAGGCCGAGGCTTAGGCTGCGCTCTCTTAAGTTAGTTTCTGTCAATCAAAGATGAACACCAATTAACAACAATAGAACAATAGGAGAACCAAAGAGTCTTCAGGGAGGGTAGGAAAGGCAATTGTTATCATGTGCTTTTTTATGGTTGGCAATGCACAGCACAGGCAGTTGTGGTTGGTTTTGCTTGGCCAGTTACGGCCGGCACATGTGTCAATGGGTTGAAAGGGATCGGACTCTACATGAATATTCATAAACTGCTAATGGCCCTGATTTACTGATTGGCAGATTTTAAACAAATTTCATATGTCAAATTTTCTTGATGGTGAGTTTACTTGTGAAAACCGCACATTGTATCTCTTTTCTCAGTCAATTTCTGAGAGATGAGGGTCATACTTACCGAAAATAAATACAAAAGGATACTTTTAAGGTCGGCACACACAAGGGACTTGTCCCACGAACAGTTCACATGAGGCATTTTAAGGAACAAGTCACAGGGGCTTGTCCTGAAAATTCAAACTGATTTGAATTCAAGGGACTGGGAAGACCAGAGTTGGTCCCTGCAACTAGATTTTGAAGCAAAAATGGCCAGCTCACACGATGGAACTTGTCCCTGCGACTTGTTGCAGGGACTAGCTACAGGGTTTAGCGGCCTCTAGTGTGTTCCGACCTTTAAGCTCTCCTGAAAATAAATGCACCAATGCAGACAAATTCAATATAAGAATATGCCTTTTCACAATTTGACTGCTTTGTTTTAACCTTTGCCTATTGCTGGTTTGTTGGTCTTACTAGAAAAACCCAGTGCTGAAGTTAGCCCAAAGCCATATCCAAAACTGTTAGTAGGAGATGAGCTCAGATTAACTTGTACAGTCAGTAAAGTTACCGTGGCGATCAATTGGAAGAAAAATGATGATGAAGGAATCCCAAGAGCACAGATTGATACACAATTAGATGACAAATTGAGCAAACTTTATATTGCCGATGTTGTGGAAACTGATAGTGGTGAATATTCTTGTGAAGCACGTAACAGACCAGGTATTGTGGCTCGCTCTACTGTGAAGATCAATGTCAAGTCAGTCAAGGGTAAGATGACTTTTCTGTTTGGTTAACACAGGATAACTATTATTGATCTTGTCCATATAAATGATGGGACATGATGCAAGTAGTCTTTCATTTTCGCTGTAGCCTACAGAACAGGCGGGTTATATGTAGCAGTAATCACCTGTTTAACAACTGTTACTGTGTAAAAAGTGGTACTGTGACAGTAAGTTGTCTTGCCCAGCAACACAATACAATGACCGTCCTAAACAGGGCCTCAACCTGGCCTCCGTATAGTCCCAAGTCTAGGCTAGGCTAGGCTAGTAAGTTAACCATTAGGTGACTCTTTCTAATTCATGTAGAATAGCAACACCTCGGCTGGAAAATTAAACAACAAATTCCTGACCAGGTATAGAATCACGAACGACTATTTCCAGGAAGAGCGCCTTTAAAAACTGGTCATCGGATTTATTTCATTATCTGGACTAACACCAAAAGAAACCAACCACAGCAACCGAGCAAACACAGCTGGAAAATCCCAAAACAATGAATATGAATAAACTCAAGTCCAACAACATAGCATTAGGGGGGAGTATAATTTTAGCAATAATGAAACAGAGAGTAAAGCAACCTTTTTTAATGCCCTGGAATAGCACACGATTATATCACGCAATACCAAAAACAAGCTTTCCCTTAACAAATCAATAACAAATGAGTCACTTAATAAAACACACTCTAGCTTGCATTTTTATTCTCTAACAAAATAGAAAACTATGAAAATGAAGTATTTTATAGTCATGCTAAATGCTCACTACTCAGGTTCTGTTCCCTGGCTGGTCCAGCAGTGGTATTATATTGTGGGACCTGTGCTTGGTTGCATTGTCATATTTGCTGTTGGCTGGTACGTCTGCAAATGTCGAAGGGCAGGTAAAAATAATTGAATGGCAGCGTTATATCTTAGTCTTTTGTTTTTCTAATCAAGTTTTGTTTTAAAGAAGGAGTACTCCATTAAATTTGGCTCTCTCTTTTACGTTAAGTCAGAGATTCATGAGAAATTCAGTATCAGCTGTGTCATGTACATGTAACACTTTGGTTGACCGCTTAACCCAAGGAATAAACTAGTACCAGCTAATAGAGATACCGCCGTGTGCGCAACTATTGAATGCCAGATTTTAGAGCATGTATTTGGCAAAATGACTCTTGTTGTTTAACTGGATTGCCCCGAGTCATGTACACCAAAGTCCAATATACTGTAGCATGTTTAGAGAATTTGAAACACGGGTCTGGCATACACGTATATCACGCCTGATTTTAGTAAATAGCCCAAACAGAATATTCATGCTGACTGGTTTAAAATCGTGTTACTGTATGTAATGCAGTAGAAACAAAGAACTAACATAAGCAGTTGACGTAATGATGGTACAAGCAACTAGAATTTACACTTTGATGCCGGATCAAAATATGCAGGTTGTTTTCTTTCTTTTGGTTTTTAAAAGAAATAGAAACGTGTGTTCTCTGTGTTTCTGTCGAGTTTTAGTCGAATTATAGTGGTGTACTAATGCAAATACGCTCATTTGATTGGCCTGGCCATTGTACACTATGAGCTATTAATGTGTAGTGCCTGGAGTCCTCTACGAAATGGCGACGTTTTTTAGTGTGTTTTTCAAAAGATTTGGAGGAAAAGTTTGATGCAAATGGATAATTCATTTCCTGAGACTACTAAACAAAGTACGCGTATGGTTTCTTGACATTAAAAAAAGTTGAAATTATTGAAAAAGCTGATGCTTGTGCGCACACAACTTCAATTTTAAATGACAATTCAATTCCTGTGATCCTTTCAAGATAAAAAGTTTAATAATATGTCGAGAAATAATTGGAAACCTTTGTATGAAATAAATTTAGCAAGAATTCTACTAAAACAGTTATGTTATTTGCTCTTGATTTCTATGAGGCGATAGTTGATTTGGCCTCGTCAACTATCACTTCATAGAAATCTAGAGCTCATAATCTAGTAGTTCAATAGGGGGAGAACTGGTGTGGAAATACTTGGCTGCTGGCTCGTGTTCCCACAACATTTCTCGTTCTCCCAAACTTTCAGTCGTGTGTCTATAACTCAATAGAATTCTATTTCTTAATTATTGCTTTTTTTCTTTCATAACTTGGGTAACTTTTGTTATCTCTCATCGGGATTTTACATGTGCAGCTATGGCAAAACTGTAAGTTGAATATCTTAATTTTTTAATGTCCCTAAATTGTCATTGGAGCGTTATATCAAATGTTTTGGTATCACTGTTAACGTTTTCGGACATCACCAATATAACCCTTAATAAGCGTGGTTAATAAGAAAGTTATTACACATCTGAAACTGACACATGGCAAACTTCAAGAACACAATTTTGATTGGGTACCAATTAGGTACATACGCATGTCTGATGTTAAGAAAAACAGAGCTGGAAGAAACGCAAAGGAATCTTTAATGTGAAAACAAGTTCTTTCAGAAACATGAGGCATAAATCTTCTAGAAAATCTTCAGGAGTAATAAAATCGTGCAGAATCATTTTGGACAGTGCTGGTACATACAAAGGAATAATCTGATTGGCTGATTTAAGTTAAAATTTGGCACGCTGTGCTATAACTACAGTACCGCTCACATCAACCCGCAAAGCAATTCGCAAGTGCAAGTTTGTAACACTCAACACTCTCATCGATCATTGTATTCAAACACTGGCATTGTGAGTTGATACAATGCAAACCATA
>JAHPZR010025991.1:10000-13977 GCA_019787425.1 Platygyra sinensis
TGGCTGACTAGGCCAGTGCTTTATCTTATCTCCCGTTTCTGCAATGTACGTTACTAGGAGTACTTCCACCACCCCCTGAAAGGGACGCTAATTCATCAAAGGGCTACCCACAGCATTACATTTGCTAGTACCCATTTTACACACCTGGGTGGGAGTGGCACTACAAGAGGAGTGTGTCTACCCACAGCATTACATTGGCTAGTACCCATTTTACACACCTGAGTGGGAGTGGCACTGCAAGAGGAGTGTGTTTTGAATGAGAGAAGACGTTTGCCTGACGAATGTTAGGCTTTAATCACCAAAACTCTTACTTACACAAAACACGGCGGCCAACTGCGGCCACGAGGATTGTAGGCTCGTATATATAATCAAATCAAATCACACTACATGTACAACACAACGAGTTACTAATGTGACGCGACACGTCACGCAATACCCTCAATGTCATTTACACCACATTCACCCTGCCCTTTAAAGATCAAGTCTAAGCACGGGACGATGAACTCATTGTGAGTGACGAACAGGTGCAGGTTCTGCATCCTGTACAGGTGCAGGTTTTGCATTCTGTACAGGTGTAAGTTCCACATTCCGTACAGGTTTAAGTTCAGGTCGAGGTTCGGGTTCAGGCACAGATCATGGATCTGCATCAGGCGTAATACTCACATGTGTGTCAAGGGGCAAGTTCTCTGTTTCCTTGGGAATACGTTCTGGTTCTGGGAGGGTCTCAACAACTTGCAACTGGCCCTTAGGTGCAAGGTGCTTTGTGGCTACTGTTGTCTCCCTACCATCAGGGTAGCGTACATGCGCATAGTGAGGGTTTGCCTGGAGTAGTTCCACTTCATCAACCAAAGGATCCATCTTGCTTGTGCGAACCTGCCGTTTAATGTACACGGGCCCAGGCATAGCCAGCCAGGTGGGAATGGAGGCACCAGCAGACGATCGGCGTGAGAAACCAAAGAATCGCTCATGTGGAGTTTCATTGGTGCCAGTGCACAAAAGAGAACAGACAGAGTGTAACATATCAGGGAGGATATCTTGCCAGTTCTTGAGTGGTAGGTTCTTGGATTTCAAACTTTGCCTGACGAATGTTAGGCTTTAATCACCAAAACTCTTACTTACACAAAACACGGCGGCCAACTGCGGCCACGAGGATTGTAGGCTCGTATATATAATCAAATCAAATCACACTACATGTACAACACAACGAGTTACTAATGTGACGCGACACGTCACGCAATACCCTCAATGTCATTTACACCACATTCACCCTGCCCTTTAAAGATCAAGTCTAAGCACGGGACGATGAACTCATTGTGAGTGACGAACAGGTGCAGGTTCTGCATCCTGTACAGGTGCAGGTTTTGCATTCTGTACAGGTGTAAGTTCCACATTCCGTACAGGTTTAAGTTCAGGTCGAGGTTCGGGTTCAGGCACAGATCATGGATCTGCATCAGGCGTAATACTCACATGTGTGTCAAGGGGCAAGTTCTCTGTTTCCTTGGGAATACGTTCTGGTTCTGGGAGGGTCTCAACAACTTGCAACTGGCCCTTAGGTGCAAGGTGCTTTGTGGCTACTGTTGTCTCCCTACCATCAGGGTAGCGTACATGCGCATAGTGAGGGTTTGCCTGGAGTAGTTCCACTTCATCAACCAAAGGATCCATCTTGCTTGTGCGAACCTGCCGTTTAATGTACACGGGCCCAGGCATAGCCAGCCAGGTGGGAATGGAGGCACCAGCAGACGATCGGCGTGAGAAACCAAAGAATCGCTCATGTGGAGTTTCATTGGTGCCAGTGCACAAAAGAGAACAGACAGAGTGTAACATATCAGGGAGGATATCTTGCCAGTTCTTGAGTGGTAGGTTCTTGGATTTCAAACTCATGATAACTGCTTTCCATATCACACCATTACATCTCTCTGCTTGGCCATTTCCTTCTGGGTTGTAACTGGTAGTTCGACTTGAAGCTACTCCTTTCGAAGACAGGAAGTCGCGTAATTTCTGCTCATAAATGAAGCTCCACGGTCTGAATGTACATAATTATGCTTGCATTCCAACAAGTGAGAACAGTGATGGAAGGCACTTAATGACTGTGTTTGTGGACACATCAGGACATGGGAAAACAAATGGAAACCTGGAGTACTCATCGACAACCATAAGGAAGTATTTGTTTCCGTTATTCGTCGGAAGAGGGCCTTTAAAGTCGATGTTGATCCTCTCGAATGGTTGAGTGGCTTTGATAAGGGGAACCTTCTCTGGGCGATGGAACTGAAGTTTACATTCACAACAAACAGGGCACCGGCTTGTAATCTTCTTGATCTCATCAAGAGAATAAGGTAAGTTCTTGGTTCACACAAAGTGGTTTAGTCTAGTGACGCCTGGATGGCAGAGAGCCTCGTGAAGCTTGAAGCGGGAATCTTCAGTGGCCATGGTACACGTAGCCCTGGACAGTGTGTCAGCTGGGATGTTATCTCTACCGGGACGATAGACAATGTCAAAACTGAAGCAGGAGAGTTCAAGTCTCCAACGTAAGAACTTCTCATTCTTTATCTTCCCTCTGTGATGCTTGTCAAACACGTAGGACACTGATTTCTGGTCAGTTTTCAGGATGAAGTGTCTTTCAGTAAGGAAGTGTCTCCAATGCCTCACCGCTTCTATTATGGCCTGGGCTTCCTTCTCTATGGATGCATGCTTCAGTTCACTGCCTTGAAGGGTTCGTGAGAAGAAGGCAACAGGTTTTCCATTCTGATTGAGAGTAGCTGCTAGCACTACTTCGGAAGCATCTGTCTCAACTTCGAAGGGAATGGTCTCATCAATAGCGGTAACAACAGCATCCTCTATTGTCTTCTTGAGACTTTCAAATGCTTCAACAGCTGGCAGAGGCAGAGGGAATGACTTGCAAGAGGCAATTGGCTTGATTCGATCCGAGAACCTTGTGAATAGTAGGAGAATAATCCGAGACACCTGCTCATGGACCTTGAGTCGTGTGGAACAGGAAGTTCACACAGGGGTCGTAAACGATCAGGATCCGGCCGTATGGTACCCTCCTCAATGATGTATCCAAAGATAGGGAGACGCCGGGTTGAGAGAATACACTTTTCAGTGTTATAACAGAGATTCTTGCGTTTGGTAGCTTCAAAGAAATGTTCCATGTTAGTATCATGATCCTCTTGGTCCTTGCCGCAAATAGTGGCATTGTCAAGGTACGAGAAGCTCACCTCAAGATCATTCTCATCTACATTGCAATACCTGCAATGTCATTTACACCACAGAGTGTGTCGGCCAAAAGCACTACTGAATGTTCTCAGTCAGCACTTGACCCTTGATCACTCAAACTGGAGTCCAGCACAGTAACTCACTAATGATAATACATGTCTGTACTGGGAGTGGAAATATTACTTTGTTACTGCTCGATTATTCTAAGGATTGCCGACTGCCTTCAATTAACATTTCAGCATTTTGACTGCACCTTCGGCAATTCATAATTTCTCTCCTATCCCTGGGTTTTAATATAACACTACCATCTTCTAAAGATTTGGTTTGTATTGAACACCTCTGGTTTAAAAAAAAGGAAAGGGTATATATAGGCTTTCTGTAAAATTGTTTCTTTTTGATACATTTAAATAAAGGATACTTTATTACAGGTCTCATCATATTTAAAATGTAAAATAATATGTTTTATTGTAGATAATCCATCGTGATCTGGCAGCTCGTAATGTCCTTCTTGATGACAACTTTGTTTGCAAAGTTACAGACTTTGGTCTGGCTTATCAAGATTTCAAGTATGGACATGGAAATGCTAAAAAGGTGTCTTGATTTATAATTTTACACAGCCATAGTGCAATTAATACATAATTAGTGGTCCCATTAAGGGGAACAATAAAGGTAGCTCACAACTGTTTCCAGCATTGTTTCTGTAGTGAGCTGCATCTCTTGAGTTAAAAGCTAGTGTTATAGTGACATCAAACGAACACTCAGTT
>JAHPZR010025992.1:0-5000 GCA_019787425.1 Platygyra sinensis
GAAAAAATTCAAATATATCTCAGTCAACTAATAAGGGGCCAAATATTATCGCACGAAAATAAGAGTTTCTGGAATATGTACGAAGTATCTTTTAGGCTCACCTAAAGTTGGCCGAAATTTCGGCCATTTTAGACCGCTTGAGAGGCCAAAATCATGATGAGGTGATATCTCGAAGAAAAACGAACGCCTACCTCGGCAAATATCATGGTTGTTAATCTTTTCGGATACCTTTTATACTGTGAAAAGATGAAGGTAAACGGCCGACCTCGATCTTTTGGTTCTGCCCGGTTTTCTCTGACAATGACACTTAAGTACCATACCGGAAACCCGAACGCTATAAAGAAGCTAACCATTAACCCCTTGCATTAACCCTAACCCTTATCAGTATTTTCAGTGCTAAGGCCTATAAGCAGTATTTACTTTGTGTACGCATCACAAGGTATCCAAGGGCGGCTTGAGATATCGAAACAAGTCCTAACCATCTTTTAAATTGTTTCCAGGTAATGTTTTCTCGCAAAACGTTGTTGCTAAATATTACGTAATGTTTTTGTGAGCGCAAAAGAGTTAAAAACGCGCGGTTTTAATTTTGTTTTAAAATTCTTGTTATAATATTATTTTACCCTTGATACCTTGAACTTCAGATAACTCAAACCTTTTTCTATTTCCCCAGAAGGTTCGAGTTATCAGGAGTCAACTGTATTCCAAGCAAAACAGTTGTTCACCTCAGTTCATGCATGTTGTTACTTAAAAATTCCTTTTAGGCCAGAATGATAAAATTTCAAACCAAGTTACAGTAATTTTCATTAAAGGGGATTAGGGGATGTATACAAATGTAAATGCTGCAATCTGATTGGCTGAGCCACTCGTCCACTATCCGCCATTAGAGCGCAGTGGCTGTCTGTTATGTACAAAATGGCAACGTTTTTTGGTTGTCTTGATATTAATTTGTGGAATTAACTAACAAAAACAACTGCATATTTCTAAAGACAATTTTAAGGGCATGCAATTCTGTTTAAGTGTAAAGTTTGATGATACATGTACATGTAAATAGATTCTTTGATAAAATGGTTGATGAGGCCAAAGGCCCCTAACTGTTTATTAGACCAACAAATCTAACTGTTAATTAAGCCAAGAAATAGGAGGAAATAATATCCAACATTTGCTTACAAGCTGCATGTACATTGCAATTATACATGTAGTAGAGATAAAGGGCAGACTCAACAATGCTGGAGATTGTGTGTTCAACTTTTGGCAGGTGATTCTTGGGGGATGTGGGAGCCGGGTAGGGTGGTGTGCATGCTATTGTTTCAAGTACATGTACCCTCAGAGAAGTGAAGAAAAAATGTAACCTGGTGTGAAAAGGTTAACCTAGGTTGAAACAAATCACCCTAGGATGAAATCAGTCTGACATATGATTAAAGATACATTTTAAACTTCAACACAATATTACCTTTTATTGAAGTAGTTTCTAACGTGCTGTTCACCAATAATTAATGTTTAAAATTAGTTTCATATTGTTACTCACTCATAACAAAAACATTGATGAACTGTTTTTCTTCTGTGACCCTCTCCCTTCCTTTACTTTGTCTGAAGATGCAGATATAAATTCCTTTGTCTTGTGTATGAACTGGATTGATGTGCAAACTCCCATTAGAAAGCTGTATAACTCTCGCCATGTCCAGTGGTGGTTTATCTTGTCTCTTCCACTCAATCTGTGGAGCTGGAGTTCCTTCAGCACGACAGCTTATAATTCCAGAATTACCAGCAACAATTCTTTGCTCAGGGTTCAAATCAGTAAATCTCGCTTTTGGAAGCAATACATTAATTGTGACAATGGCTTGAAAGTTATAGTATTATTTTAAGACTACTGTATGCTGAGTAAATTATATATGTACTTCTGTAAATTATGGGACAATACTAGAAATTGCACTGAATATTTAAAAGCCAAGCATAAATTTACAAAAGACTATATGCAAGGTTATGCTATGGACATATATATTACATGGAAGTCATGCCACCATGACACTGCATGCTTATTGTAACTTTATATTTTTTCTACATTGTACATACATTGTACCTAAGCATACAGTGTATTTAGCTGTTAAATATTTTATCCATTTTAGTACTGCTGTAACCAGTTTGGGTGCCAAGTGTTTGGTTTTGGTGAAAATTACAAGGTGCTGTCATGCATGTTAATTTTATTTACAACATCATCCCATGGTCAGAGCTCTCACTTTGAATCGTGTCAACGGATGGAGAAGATTTCTCATTGAAACTGTAAATATATTCATCTTGAATATGAATTATAAATAATTAGAAGCACTTTTGTATAATATCTCAGGATTCAAGCAACACTATATCTTAAAAATGGCCAACTGCATCAAGTAAAAATAGATATGGTAGCATACTGTATGTACATTTTGCAATGCATGTAGAGAATGTTACATCCTAAAAAAGAAGAAACAAAATGTTCAGCATTCAAAACAGGTATATTGACTAATTCAAATTACTTATTGGAAACACTACTTAATGCAGACACCACCTTGTGATTTGAAACAAAACCATTTGTTAGCCAAAATTCCCTCTAACTACTACTCAGGCCTGACAACAATGCCCGACAGTTTATGGGTAAGGTAGATAAAGTCTGCATAAGAGCCAAGTGGCTCATCAGGCTGGAGCTTATCCCGCCGGTTTCAGTAAAATGATGACCAGTTGTATTTCTACTCCCGCCTGGATGGGGTGGTAATCCATTGCAGGGTTACCCCCAGCATTAAATTTACTGCTACCCATTTATACACCTGGATGGAGAGAACCACTGTGAGAGTAAAGTGTCTTTCTCAAGAATACAATACAAGTCCCCAGCCAGGGCTCAAACCTGGACTGCTCGCTCTGAAGTCAAGTGTACTAATAGCCTGTTCCAGGCTCTTGGTCAGTGGGGACGGATCGGAAAGAAGCGCTGGACGAGCATCGAGCGGGGACTGGTAGGGAAAGAGGGCGCGACGGGAGAGCCTGTAAGCACTGTTTTAAAAACCTCATTCCGGTATACCAGCTCCCGGTATACCCTCTGATTGGTTAGATTTGTCAGTTTGTATCAACACCTTGTCTGTTTGTCTGAAGCGAAGTGACGCTTAACATGGCGAGCGTGATACACGCGAGTGATTTCGAGGAGTCCAAATTTACTAAAGCGCTCAGAATGGAGTAAAGAACACGTCTGATCAATCTGGCTCCTGGATAGATGTTTCTGCCATTATTCCCAGCCATTTTGGGGGAAGTTTGCATTTTTTAGATGGTTTCCGCTGTTTGTAATGTGCAAATTAGCTAATAATTTTCGGCGCCGTAAAACAAAAGCCGGAAATCTGTCAGTGTTCTCAAGTCACGTCTGAGGCTGCAGTAACGTTACGAGAAAGCTCTACGTCTTAGAGACGTTCTTCTGTTTCTTGTATCAGTTTGATCGAGCTTTTGTCTCTCGAGCTCGATGTTAAGGTCTGTAACTCCTTTGTTCGTTCTGGCACCACATGATTCAAATGTAGCTGTTTGCGTGCAAGTTTGTTTACCGTTTTGCGTGTTGTATGCCGTTGTTTTAATTTGGCTCTGTTCTTGCAAGACAATGGTTTCGATCCTCCATATGGGTCTAATCCTTTGCCGATAGTTAATTTTCTGTACGTCTACACAGAGACTTCTACACTCAAAGAGATTCTCTGATGAGACACAGCAGACATGAACGATCGCAGAAGAATGCAACACACTGTGAAGATCAGCTATGGCCTCGTGAAACTCGCGTGAGTAACTCTATACCGAACATACGGAGATTTGGCATTTGACATTTCGACACAAGAAACGGTTTCTTTTTTCAAGTGGGCGGAATGAGGTTTTTAAAAGAATGCTTACAGGCTCTCCCGCCCTCTCCTTTTCTGTCCCGGATCCCGCTCGCCGCTGATCCCGCTTGTCGCCCGCTCCCTTTTTCGATCGTCCTCACTGACCGAGAGCCTGGAACAGGCTAGTGTACTAACCATGAGGCCACTGCACCTTTCACTATACAAAGGTGTAAATGGTCTAAATGGTCAGGTAAAAAATAATCATTTGGCCTACCATTGACATAGATGGTGTAGTATCGAGTGTATTCCAATCCCCTGCATTCATAGGTTCCTCCATCAGACAACTGAACATTTGTAATGGTCAGTTCACCATTTTTGTTTTCATTCACCCTTGACTCAGATGTTGAGTTATTCTTCAGAAGTCTGTCATTGACAAGCCAACTTATGTAGTTGGTTTCATTTTTCAAGGAGCAGCGAATAGTTTCAGTCTTGCCAACATCCAAAACTTCTCGCACTGGTTTTAACACTATTTTGTTCTCTGAAAGAAAAGACTCCTGCTAAGCACACTGTAAGGGCATTTAATGTAACATACTTTCAAATATTACTTATAGATGGTGATGATGATAATAATAATAACAAAAATAATAACAATAATCATGATAATCATAATCATAATCATAACAATAACAATAATAACAACTACAACCACAACAACAACAATAATTATGATAATAATCGTAATCATAATCGTAATCATAATGATAATAAACAATTTGTATTTTTTGAGCATAATAATTATGGTAGTTGTGTAATGCCAGACTTTTACGTATTATTAAACAAAATACTAAATCAAACTATTCTGAAAGATCACTAACTAACTTTTTGGTTCACACAATGCCTGAGCACCTGTGTCATCATTTTGACAGTCAACATTAAGCTTGCCATCAGTTCGTGGGCAGGATGCCAACTCAGGCTCATCTCCATTGCAGCTTACTTCAGACATTACAAAAGGCATGTCCTCATCCTTGATATCTGCCACAATAAATTCAGCCACTGCACGTTTGAAGCCAAGTTGGCGACAAATAACTTTGACATCTTCAAAATTCCATTTATTACGGCAGATCTTTCCCCACTTTCCCTTGTAAAATACTTCCACTCTTCCACCATATTGTATATTGCTACCAT
>JAHPZR010025992.1:10000-13109 GCA_019787425.1 Platygyra sinensis
CGTAGAGCTTTCTCGTAACGTTACTGCAGCCTCAGACGTGACTTGAGAACACTGACAGATTTCCGGCTTTTGTTTTACGGCGCCGAAAATTATTAGCTAATTTGCACATTACAAACAGCGGAAACCATCTAAAAAATGCAAACTTCCCCCAAAATGGCTGGGAATAATGGCAGAAACATCTATCCAGGAGCCAGATTGATCAGACGTGTTCTTTACTCCATTCTGAGCGCTTTAGTAAATTTGGACTCCTCGAAATCACTCGCGTGTATCACGCTCGCCATGTTAAGCGTCACTTCGCTTCAGACAAACAGACAAGGTGTTGATACAAACTGACAAATCTAACCAATCAGAGGGTATACCGGGAGCTGGTATACCGGAATGAGGTTTTTAAAACAGTGCTTACAGGCTCTCCCGTCGCGCCCTCTTTCCCTACCAGTCCCCGCTCGATGCTCGTCCAGCGCTTCTTTCCGATCCGTCCCCACTGACCAAGAGCCTGGAACAGGCTATTAGTACACTTGACTTCAGAGCGAGCAGTCCAGGTTTGAGCCCTGGCTGGGGACTTGTATTGTATTCTTGAGAAAGACACTTTACTCTCACAGTGGTTCTCTCCATCCAGGTGTATAAATGGGTAGCAGTAAATTTAATGCTGGGGGTAACCCTGCAATGGATTACCACCCCATCCAGGCGGGAGTAGAAATACAACTGGTCATCATTTTACTGAAACCGGCGGGATAAGCTCCAGCCTGATGAGCCACTTGGCTCTTATGCAGACTTTATCTACCTTACCCATAAACTGTCGGGCATTGTTGTCAGGCCTGAGTAGTAGTTAGAGGGAATTTTGGCTAACAAATGGTTTTGTTTCAAATCACAAGGTGGTGTCTGCATTAAGTAGTGTTTCCAATAAGTAATTTGAATTAGTCAATATACCTGTTTTGAATGCTGAACATTTTGTTTCTTCTTTTTTAGGATGTAACATTCTCTACATGCATTGCAAAATGTACATACAGTATGCTACCATATCTATTTTTACTTGATGCAGTTGGCCATTTTTAAGATATAGTGTTGCTTGAATCCTGAGATATTATACAAAAGTGCTTCTAATTATTTATAATTCATATTCAAGATGAATATATTTACAGTTTCAATGAGAAATCTTCTCCATCCGTTGACACGATTCAAAGTGAGAGCTCTGACCATGGGATGATGTTGTAAATAAAATTAACATGCATGACAGCACCTTGTAATTTTCACCAAAACCAAACACTTGGCACCCAAACTGGTTACAGCAGTACTAAAATGGATAAAATATTTAACAGCTAAATACACTGTATGCTTAGGTACAATGTATGTACAATGTAGAAAAAATATAAAGTTACAATAAGCATGCAGTGTCATGGTGGCATGACTTCCATGTAATATATATGTCCATAGCATAACCTTGCATATAGTCTTTTGTAAATTTATGCTTGGCTTTTAAATATTCAGTGCAATTTCTAGTATTGTCCCATAATTTACAGAAGTACATATATAATTTACTCAGCATACAGTAGTCTTAAAATAATACTATAACTTTCAAGCCATTGTCACAATTAATGTATTGCTTCCAAAAGCGAGATTTACTGATTTGAACCCTGAGCAAAGAATTGTTGCTGGTAATTCTGGAATTATAAGCTGTCGTGCTGAAGGAACTCCAGCTCCACAGATTGAGTGGAAGAGACAAGATAAACCACCACTGGACATGGCGAGAGTTATACAGCTTTCTAATGGGAGTTTGCACATCAATCCAGTTCATACACAAGACAAAGGAATTTATATCTGCATCTTCAGACAAAGTAAAGGAAGGGAGAGGGTCACAGAAGAAAAACAGTTCATCAATGTTTTTGTTATGAGTGAGTAACAATATGAAACTAATTTTAAACATTAATTATTGGTGAACAGCACGTTAGAAACTACTTCAATAAAAGGTAATATTGTGTTGAAGTTTAAAATGTATCTTTAATCATATGTCAGACTGATTTCATCCTAGGGTGATTTGTTTCAACCTAGGTTAACCTTTTCACACCAGGTTACATTTTTTCTTCACTTCTCTGAGGGTACATGTACTTGAAACAATAGCATGCACACCACCCTACCCGGCTCCCACATCCCCCAAGAATCACCTGCCAAAAGTTGAACACACAATCTCCAGCATTGTTGAGTCTGCCCTTTATCTCTACTACATGTATAATTGCAATGTACATGCAGCTTGTAAGCAAATGTTGGATATTATTTCCTCCTATTTCTTGGCTTAATTAACAGTTAGATTTGTTGGTCTAATAAACAGTTAGGGGCCTTTGGCCTCATCAACCATTTTATCAAAGAATCTATTTACATGTACATGTATCATCAAACTTTACACTTAAACAGAATTGCATGCCCTTAAAATTGTCTTTAGAAATATGCAGTTGTTTTTGTTAGTTAATTCCACAAATTAATATCAAGACAACCAAAAAACGTTGCCATTTTGTACATAACAGACAGCCACTGCGCTCTAATGGCGGATAGTGGACGAGTGGCTCAGCCAATCAGATTGCAGCATTTACATTTGTATACATCCCCTAATCCCCTTTAATGAAAATTACTGTAACTTGGTTTGAAATTTTATCATTCTGGCCTAAAAGGAATTTTTAAGTAACAACATGCATGAACTGAGGTGAACAACTGTTTTGCTTGGAATACAGTTGACTCCTGATAACTCGAACCTTCTGGGGAAATAGAAAAAGGTTTGAGTTATCTGAAGTTCAAGGTATCAAGGGTAAAATAATATTATAACAAGAATTTTAAAACAAAATTAAAACCGCGCGTTTTTAACTCTTTTGCGCTCACAAAAACATTACGTAATATTTAGCAACAACGTTTTGCGAGAAAACATTACCTGGAAACAATTTAAAAGATGGTTAGGACTTGTTTCGATATCTCAAGCCGCCCTTGGATACCTTGTGATGCGTACACAAAGTAAATACTGCTTATAGGCCTTAGCACTGAAAATACTGATAAGGGTTAGGGTTAATGCAAGGGGTTAATGGTTAGCTTCTTTATAGCGTTCGGGTTTCCGGTATGGTACTTAAGT
>JAHPZR010025994.1:0-15000 GCA_019787425.1 Platygyra sinensis
TCTTTGAAAAAAGAAAGAGAGGAAAATATAGATTTAGCCAATCCTAAAAGCGGAACTCCTGGTTACAATAATTAACTTAAAATTAAAAGGATTTTTCCCCCCTGGATCAGGAACTCAAGAAATGATCAATTGCGAGCATGCGATTGTTCAGCGTGCGATCTTACAATTTTTTTTTAATAGTTGTGAGTGAAGCCTTGGAGTCAAGACTGGCTCGTAGCTGCCGGAGCTCTTCCCGGTTTCTGTAGCATGAAGCGGCTAAATGTACTTCTACTTCCCCTGGACGGGATACTTGTTCATCGCAGGTCACTCCCCCGTAATTTGTTAGGAAGTCTAGCGCACTAACCATGAGGCCACCCTGCCTCCCTTTTTTTCAACAGTAAGCAAAACAGAGCAAGTTCAATTCATTCAAAGCAATTTCTTTACAAACAAAACTTTAAGCAATCTAATTTATTCACCTGTTTTCCGAAGCTTGTAACGGCGTGAAACTAGGTCATCGATCGATGATAGACGTAAAAATGTCCAACCGAGCTCTAATAACTTCTTGAATCCAAAACTGTCCTTTCCACTGTGAAAACTTCACGTACCAAAAAAAAAAGAAAACTTTACGTACCAACACAATTTACGCTGTTTTTACGCCCATATGGTGAGCTGTAATACTGATTAGGCGACCCCTGAAGCAAAACGAAGAAATACCTTTAGTTTGGCGGCCATGAAGTTGTGTAATTCTGTGCTTCGTGCAATACCAGCCGTCCCCACTCAAACGTTTTTCAGGCTGCGAGTCAATACATTTTTAGTCGGAAAAATACTTTTGCTTTTCCACCAAAACACTGCGCTTGGTTGCATGTTGATTCTCTTTCACGTTAAGATGAAATAACCGGCCGTGTTTAGATCAAACTCAGAAGCGATGCGTTTCAAACTCCGTTTGAAGCGGGAAACCAACTTAATGCAGGCGTGCTCAGCCAATCAGCACCAAGTAATCATGCCCTCTTGATTACCAAAAGTGCCCTCGTGATTAAGAAAAAATGCCCTCTGTCTCAGCCAATCAGCATTCAGTAATTTTGCCCTGTATGTGATAAGCGCTGAAATTTTGCTTTTGCATGTACTCCCCTCCTTCTCTTTTAAAGTAATAACCTTGCTTGAGCTCGCGATCCAATCGAAAACTTGAACTTTATCAGCGGTCAACGTTAAAAAAACACGAGATCTCGGCGAGCTCTTAACCTGAGCCCTCGATATGGTCACGTGATACTGGACAGCAGATACCATATTTTGACAGGTGTCAATAAATTATAACAAAGTTGTACGTATGGTTAAGGTGCTCTCTTTTTTTGTTTTGGCGTACGGACAGTCACGTGGCAATTAACAATTTTGAGATCGATGGGTTATCAAATTTTCTAAGTTATGGGGTTCCGCTCGTGAACCTTCGGCACCTGCGGGAGCTCCGCTAATACATGGGTGCGCGTAGAGAAAAACACGGAATTTCTCTTCGCGTGTTCAACTTGATATCTCACGAGTGACCGCAGCGAACACGAGAAGAGAAATTCCATATCTACAAGCAGCCAGATATTATTCGGTTAATCATAACAATTACAATTTCCTCAAATGCAATTGATGCATAAACAGTTGTATTTTGCTTTAATTAAGGTGGCCGAGCACAGTTTTTCGCGCGTGCTTTTGCTGATGCAATATTTAGCACGTGCACAAGGATTTCAAAGAACAAACATGCCGTCAGTAGAGTGATCATTTTATTTACTCAACACCCGCCCTATCTGTGTTTTTTTTTCTCTTTAACTGAACGCAGTGTATTGATGGCTTTAGGTTTTTTTATTACAAAGATATGTTAGAAAAGCTAACAATGCAAAGAATCCAGCAATTTTCAGCTTTCGTTTGTTACCGAAAGAACCCAGTTAAATGCAACGCATGTGCAGTCGCTCGAAAAATTGAGACCGATTTCTTTAGCAGAAACATGCACTATTTCTAACGATCCAGTCGTTAGAATTTCAAGAAATTTGGCAGAAGAATAGATCAGAGACCACGTGAATGATCTATCAAAAAAAATCTGAAATTTGACATAGCTAATTTTAAATAATACAGAAAACGATTAACAAAGAATTACGAAAATCGCCTATGTCAAAATTTTATTAGAACCGTGTTGACAGAAGGGATTTAATGTCAATTCTAAGTGTGCAAAATATGAAAACAATCTAACGACTGGATATTTTTTAAATAAAGAAAAACCAGTATTTAAGCCTTGTTTTTAACCAGCTCCGTTGCCATGGCAACAGAACACACCCTAGTCAAAATGCGAGAATAAATATTTCTGTGGTTAATCTTGACTCTTGCAAAAAATGGGCGCCAAAACATAAATAGTTTAAAAGTTATGGTGAATTAGGCATAGGCACTTGAAAAGTGTGTTCGGCCACCTTAATCTGCAAAGTTGTTTATCACACAGTGCATTCAGACAGTTGGCTGTAACTGGACACCTGTAATCGGACAGTCTCATGAGCCAATCATTTTAGGTCCTCTCCACTAAATTCACCAATCAGAACATTGATTACAATCACTATAGTAACCAATTCAAGAGACTGAATTTGCAAAATTGTGGAGGTTTAGTCGCCAGTGACTGCTTTGACTCAAGCTGGGCCCGCTTAATATAGGGCGTCCGCTTAATATGGGATCCGCTTATATTAAACAGATGCCACTGTAAAGCGTAAATAGTGTGAATCGAGACCATGTTCTTGTTCCAGAGAAACACACGTATGTCCAGATATGTCCAGAAATTGATCAAAAGAATACACATGGTCAGCAGCTGTACAATTCACTTTAAAATCATCTACAACTTCACTCTGAAAACTCATCAAATGTTTTCCGTCCACACTACGCCGGAGGAATTTAAAAACGGAGATTTCACTCTGAAAACTCATCAAATGTTTTTCCGTTCACACTACGCCGGAGGAATATGAAAACGGAGATTTCACTCTGAAAACTCATCAAATGTTTTCCGTTCCCACTACGCTGGAGGAATTTAAAAACGGAGGTTTCACTCTGAAAACTCATCAATGTTTTCCGTCCACACTACGCCGGAGGAATTTAAAAACGGAGATTTCACTCTGAAAACTCATCAAATGTTTTCCATCCACACTACGCTGGAGGAATATGAAAACGGAGATTTCACTCTGAAACACATCAAATGTTTTCCATCCACACTACGCCGGAGGAATTTAAAAACGGAGATTTCACTCTGAAAACTCATCAATGTTTTCCGTTCACACTACGCCGGAGGAATATGAAAACGGAGGTTTCACTCTGAAAACTCATCAAATGTTTTCCGTTCACACTACGCCGGAGGAATTTTCGATTTCGTGACCAAACAGCGTGGACGGTAAGCTTAACCTTAAAAATAAAGCTGAGTGCGAATTATTTATTCAAGAATGGTCATTCCCTTGTACATTCTCCAATTGTTTAGTATCGTCCACTATTAATTACTTTTGTTTTTAATCTGCTATTTCGCAATTTTAAAATTACGCATTTAGCACGAGTGTACAAATCGTCTTTTCCTTATAAATTACAGCGTGAAAATACGTTACGATTGATAAAAAGCTTACTTTTTAATTTACCTGAGTTCGTTAATTAGGCACGAGAACACACAGATCTTGTCGCATGCAGGATAACACATTGGCGCCTAGTCCAAGCTCTCGTGCTCATGTTCAAACCATATGCTAATAATGTAAGTGAACATGTTTAGTTTGAAAATTTAAGCCTATAATCTTCGTGGAAATGGTAGCACACCAACTCAACCGGCCCCAAATATTAGTTTCAGGCAAAAATCGTTTTTCTTATATTGCATGCCGACTCTAGAACAATCTACCTTCTCAAGTAAGTGAGGCACCTGATCTCAAGACAGAATTTCGTTGCTAAACTCAAAGAATTTAATCTGGGAAAGGTCGAGTGTCGTTGCAATCTCTGTTTTAGTTGATGGTTTAGTTGTAAAAATTGTATACAGCGGTAATTTTTCAACAGTTTCTTTTTATATATCTTAGGAATGTTAGAAATCTGTGAATTGATTTTTCCGTAGTACAGTGCTCAGTACGTAAATGATACATATTGAAAGTGTATTTTTTTTTTATCAAAAGTATCTTAGGAATGTAAATATTTATTAGTGCAATAGATACACGTACATTTTTAATTTGTAACGAGTCATCGCTTTCGGCTCACTAAAGTCTCGTGTTTAAATAACGATCACTACTTACTAAAGATGTTTAACGCACTCGCTCGCCATAATGTGCAGTTAAGTACTGATTCTCCATGGTATGTCCAGAAATGCAGGTTAATGAGTCCTTTTTACTGAAAAGTCACCAAAACATAAATAATTCTATATCAATATAAAGTAATATTAAAATGACACTTTGTGATGCTTATGATAAAGTTCATTGAATCTCATTAACCTGCATTTTGGACATATCTAAGAAGTACAAAGATCAGTACTAGCGCTTAGAAGGTTAAAGCGGGCTGGAAGGGGGAAATCTCAACACTAGCAGAAATAGCTAAAAGCCAACCACATGCATCTTATATTGTATTCACCAAGGGATTTTTTCTTTTTTCTAATAATTTTAATTTACAAAGCACAATTCTCTACAAACAGTATTTACAATGCAGGTGTCATTACGCTACTTTACTTACATAACCATTCTTACTTTACTCACAATACGGGTTACTTATACAGAAAACTGATACAATTACTCAATTACTTACAATACGGGCTACTTATACTAACAATACAATACTTACGTTACTTGCTGAACATACAGTTACTTAATTACAATTATTTACACTATATATTGACTTTGAGGAGGGAGGAGTACTTCTCAATTAATCATCCAATTAAAGAAAAATTTTCAAGGTCATACTTAATAAGTAGCTTACTGATAAAATCCTGAACTATGGAGATAGCGAGGCTATTTAACTAGCTTGAATAATTTTAATGGCGCATAAATAAGGCGGTGTAATTCAGTGAATCTCCTCTGCAGTAGGAGAAATTTGGCACTCATTAACTTGGTTAAACCAGTCCAAAACATTTTGGGTAAACAATTTGGTAAACGCACATTCGATAAAAGAGTGCTCAACTGAATCTTTATCCCCGCAGTATAAACATTCATCGTCCGTCTTTATACCAAATCTGAATAATTCTTTCTTAGTTACTATCGTTCTGTGGATTAATTTAGATTGAAATTCCTTTAGTTTAGTTTCCTTAGAGATATTTTTCAGTGATTTAAAGATCCTAGTCCACACGTCTTTATTTAAAGAGAGTTTTTAGCTCCCGCGTTTAGGACCCGTTTGATCTTCGGTGTGAAAAATCTCGACGTTAAACAAGTTATAGAAGTCCTTTGACTTGGCCTTGCACCGATTAATTTGTGTCGATTCGTTGAGAGAAAAGATATTATCATTTTGGGTAAAGAATGATCTATTGATGGTATCAGAGCATTTGGCTAGAGACCATAAGCGTTTCGGAATAGCACTAACAACTTGATAATACTGTAAAAAAAATGGAATGGATTCACAGGAATGTTTATCACGGAATTCCTGGAATGTTAAAACATTGCCAGTTTCATTTAATAGCTTATTAAGGCGGGGGTACACCTGAATTTAAGTGAGATTTTGGTAAGTTTAAAGAGAGGTTGAAAGGGAAAAAAGGGTTATGGAACACCACCAGACAGTTGCCCGACCGCACAATGGCACCCCAGGTTGTTGGGCAACTGTTTGGAGTGTATCTACCAATTTAACTTCAAACTCTAATTTTAAAACAACACCAAATCTTCAAAATTTCTATTTCCATAAATTTTACTAATCCTTTGCGGAAAACTATTTATCTACAAATATACCTAAAAATCCCCCAAAAATTTACTAAACGACCCAAAACATAGATATGTGAAATGAGCATAGAGATTCTTGATTGCTTGAAACGTAAACGGGATATTTGCATTAAAAAACATAATACCCAGCCAAAATACGGCTTTTATGTAGACCCCGCCTTAATCGATAGAATACCCTTTTTAAGTCATTCACTAAGGAAGATGGGTTTCCCGTCCACCAATATATCTTTGTTATTGAACAATATTAACTCCTGTTTTTGATCTTACGAGAATAGAGGGATACAAATCTAAATTCACTTACTGTATGCGTACAACCGAGTCATTCGAAGATATGCACAGCAGGTCATTGATGTTGTTTCTCCCCACCCTCTTTGGTCAAACAGACCCACTTCCAGATGAATTGAGCGAACTCGTGACACTAACACCAGCGCAAGGGGGCCTGGGAATACCTGATTTGACGACAGAAGCCCCACAACAGTACTCAACGTCAAAAACTTTACTTTCACCAAACAACATGTTGAGTCTATCAAATTTCAAAGTGAATTTACGAATACAAATGAGCAGTTGGTAAAGGAACTAATGAGAGACCTGCGGTCACTCAAGGCAGAGAGTACAAAGCCCAAAATCGAGATTATCGATGCATCCCTCAACCCTGAGCTGTTGCGTCCCATACAGCAAGCCACAGACAAAAGTGTAAGTTCCTGACTCAACGCCCTACACCTCAAAGACTAGGGTTTGGCATCGTATAAGCAAGAATTTAGGGACTCCCTGGGATTGCGGTACAATTTACCACTGAAGGACCTACCGTCTACCTGTGCTTGTGGAGAGCCATTTAACGTATGCCGCCATGCTCTGTCATGTAAAAAGGGGGGACTTGTGGCCCAACGCCATGACTTAGTGAGAAATTTACTAACCTCTCTAGTCAGCGAAGTGTGCAAGAACGTCCAAGTGGAGCCTCACCTGCAGCCATTGGACAATGAAGTGATGAACTTAAGATCAGCTACAACAAGTTCCGACGCGAGATTGGATGTGAAGGCTGGTGGCTTCTGGTCGCGCGGAGTGAGAGCATTTTTCGATGTTAGAGTGACGCCAGATGCAGCAATTTTCAAGGAACAGGAGACTCAGAAGAAGAGAAAGTACCAACAAAGGGTGCTAGAAGTCGAGATATAGGCTCCTTTAAACCACTTATTTTTTAAAACCAACGGCGGGATGGGTGAAGTATGCAAAACGTTTATGAAGCATTTAGCGGAGAAATTGGGAGAGAAGGACGCTGAAGGCTACCCATTTGTTATTAGCTGGCTCAGGACCAGAATTTTTTCAAAATTTTAAAGTCTGTAAATACTAGCATCAGAAAGAGTGGTGAATGGTAAAATCCGAGAGTCGCCGAGACGCTGAGACCCTTGTTTGAAAATCCGAGACCAAGACTTGAAAGTTTTAACAAAATCCGAGCCCGAGACTCTGTACGAAGAAAACCGAGCTTGAGACTTCATTTTGCGAAAATCCGAGCCGGTTTCGAAAACTGTTCGCAGCGAGACATGAGCTACACGATATTCTAAGATAAGTAAATAGAACATCGATAAGTCAAGAGTTCCAAAATGTTACGCCATGACCACTAATCTTCGACTTAAAAACCCGACTTGTCGCGCCTACGTATTAGAAAGACTTCTATCGTACCTTTTTAATCAAATAAACAATTTTATCACGGTTTTGATCGAAACCGTTGGCCAAAAAACAAAAATCCGAGACTCCGAGACCTCGAGACCAAAAATTCGAGAATCCAAGACGCAAAGAAATACAAGAAAACGAGATTTCGAGACTCATTCAAAACGCCTCCGAGATTTCGAGATTGAAACAAAAATTTCCGAGACCCTGAATTTTCCGGGTACCATTCGCCACCCCTATCAGAGGATCGCACCAGCCCTTTTTTAGAAGTGAAGTTGTAGATGATTTTAAAGTGAATTGTACAGCTGCTGACCATGTGTATTCTTTTGATCAATTTCTGGACATATCTGGACATACGTGTGTTTCTCTGGAACAAGAACATGGTCTCGATTCACACTATTTACGCTTTACAGTGGCATCTGTTTAATATAAGCGGATCCCATATTAAGCGGACGCCCTATATTAAGCGGGCCCAGCTTGAGTCAAAGCAGTCACTGGCGACTAAACCTCCACAATTTTGCAAATTCAGTCTCTTGAATTGGTTACTATAGTGATTGTAATCAATGTTCTGATTGGTGAATTTAGTGGAGAGGACCTAAAATGATTGGCTCATGAGACTGTCCGATTACAGGTGTCCAGTTACAGCCAACTGTCTGAATGCACTGTGTGATAACAACTTTGCAGATTAAGGTGGCCGAACACACTTTTCAAGTGCCTATGCCTAATTCACCATAACTTTTAAACTATTTATGTTTTGGCGCCCATTTTTTGCAAGAGTCAAGATTAACCACAGAAATATTTATTCTCGCATTTTGACTAGGGTGTGTTCTGTTGCCATGGCAACGGAGCTGGTTAAAAACAAGGCTTAAATACTGGTTTTTCTTTATTTAAAAAATATCCAGTCGTTAGATTGTTTTCATATTTTGCACACTTAGAATTGACATTAAATCCCTTCTGTCAACACGGTTCTAATAAAATTTTGACATAGGCGATTTTCGTAATTCTTTGTTAATCGTTTTCTGTATTATTTAAAATTAGCTATGTCAAATTTCAGATTTTTTTTGATAGATCATTCACGTGGTCTCTGATCTATTCTTCTGCCAAATTTCTTGAAATTCTAACGACTGGATCGTTAGAAATAGTCATGTTTCTGCTAAAGAAATCGGTCTCAATTTTTCGAGCGACTGCACATGCGTTGCATTTAACTGGGTTCTTTCGGTAACAAACGAAAGCTGAAAATTGCTGGATTCTTTGCATTGTTAGCTTTTCTAACATATCTTTGTAATAAAAAAACCTAAAGCCATCAATACACTGCGTTCAGTTAAAGAGAAAAAAAAACACAGATAGGGCGGGTGTTGAGTAAATAAAATGATCACTCTACTGACGGCATGTTTGTTCTTTGAAATCCTTGTGCACGTGCTAAATATTGCATCAGCAAAAGCACGCGCGAAAACTGTGCTCGGCCACCTTAATTAAAGCAAAATACAACTGTTTATGCATCAATTGCATTTGAGGAAATTGTAATTGTTATGATTAACCGAATAATATCTGGCTGCTTGTAGATATGGAATTTCTCTTCTCGTGTTCGCTGCGGTCACTCGTGAGATATCAAGTTGAACACGCGAAGAGAAATTCCGTGTTTTTCTCTACGCGCACCCATGTATTAGCGGAGCTCCCGCAGGTGCCGAAGGTTCACGAGCGGAACCCCATAACTTAGAAAATTTGATAACCCATCGATCTCAAAATTGTTAATTGCCACGTGACTGTCCGTACGCCAAAACAAAAAAGAGAGCACCTTAACCATACGTACAACTTTGTTATAATTTATTGACACCTGTCAAAATATGGTATCTGCTGTCCAGTATCACGTGACCATATCGAGGGCTCAGGTTAAGAGCTCGCCGAGATCTCGTGTTTTTTTAACGTTGACCGCTGATAAAGTTCAAGGTTTTCGATTGGATCGCGAGCTCAAGCAAGGTTATTACTTTAAAAGAGAAGGAGGGGAGTACATGCAAAAGCAAAATTTCAGCGCTTATCACATACAGGGCAAAATTACTGAATGCTGATTGGCTGAGACAGAGGGCATTTTTTCTTAATCACGAGGGCACTTTTGGTAATCAAGAGGGCATGATTACTTGGTGCTGATTGGCTGAGCACGCCTGCATTAAGTTGGTTTCCCGCTTCAAACGGAGTTTGAAACGCATCGCTTCTGAGTTTGATCTAAACACGGCCGGTTATTTCATCTTAACGTGAAAGAGAATCAACATGCAACCAAGCGCAGTGTTTTGGTGGAAAAGCAAAAGTATTTTTCCGACTAAAAATGTATTGACTCGCAGCCTGAAAAACGTTTGAGTGGGGACGGCTGGTATTGCACGAAGCACAGAATTACACAACTTCATGGCCGCCAAACTAAAGGTATTTCTTCGTTTTGCTTCAGGGGTCGCCTAATCAGTATTACAGCTCACCATATGGGCGTAAAAACAGCGTAAATTGTGTTGGTACGTAAAGTTTTCTTTTTTTTTTGGTACGTGAAGTTTTCACAGTGGAAAGGACAGTTTTGGATTCAAGAAGTTATTAGAGCTCGGTTGGACATTTTTACGTCTATCATCGATCGATGACCTAGTTTCACGCCGTTACAAGCTTCGGAAAACAGGTGAATAAAATTAGATTGCTTAAAGTTTTGTTTGTAAAGAAATTGCTTTGAATGAATTGAACTTGCTCTGTTTTGCTTACTGTTGAAAAAAAGGGAGGCAGGGTGGCCTCATGGTTAGTGCGCTAGACTTCCTAACAAATTACGGGGGAGTGACCTGCGATGAACAAGTATCCCGTCCAGGGGAAGTAGAAGTACATTTAGCCGCTTCATGCTACAGAAACCGGGAAGAGCTCCGGCAGCTACGAGCCAGTCTTGACTCCAAGGCTTCACTCACAACTATTAAAAAAAAATTGTAAGATCGCACGCTGAACAATCGCATGCTCGCAATTGATCATTTCTTGAGTTCCTGATCCAGGGGGGAAAAATCCTTTTAATTTTAAGTTAATTATTGTAACCAGGAGTTCCGCTTTTAGGATTGGCTAAATCTATATTTTTCCTCTCTTTCTTTTTTTCAAAGATAAATGAATTTCCAGTGAAACATACCTCCAACGGCAATGGTTTCTTTAAAGTTTTGGACTGTTTCACAAGTCTACTGAAATGCTCATATATTTCATCCGATGTTCAACGCTGTACAGGTTTTATGACGAGCTTGCTGTCCAGTTGTTTGATAATATTTTAAGTTGAGGCAGCATTTCATTGTTATCAATATTACAATTGTTCACACTTCCTTACCCCGTGTTTTGCTGAGCTCTTTCTTGTCCATGTCCTGCTTGTCCTATAGCGTTGTGTGATCCAAACACTCGCAATTCAATTTCTTCCGCTTCAGCAATGTTTGTAGTTCTACAAATTAACTCAACACACGCTACTCGAAACTGCCTCAATCTGACCGAGTAAACAATTGGATTTAGGAACGAGTTCAGTATTACCACCAATACGGCTGTGAGTAAACATCCATACGCAGTTTGTATAGACATGATATTTCGATAGTTTATAAAAATAACTCTAAAGACGCACACAGGTATATAACAGATGAACAGCAATGAAACGATGATAGCTGTCAGTTTAAAAGCCTTTTTGTCTTTCAGAAATTTCTGCCTTGCATCTTCTGTAACTTGCTGAGTTGAAAGTTGCTTTTCGTGTCGTCGAACTTCACGGTAGACGGTGATTTGACAGAAAACAATGAAGACGAGACTTAGGATTATAAATGTGTTATTGATGATGAAAAATAAATTCTTGTCAATAATAAGAGGAATGTGCAGAATAAGGGAAAATAACCAAGCCAGTGCGGAACAAATTAGCAAACGAGCCTCTGTGACTAGTCCGGTATTGTAAAAGAAAGTGTGCTTTATGGCTAGATATCTTTCCCCATTTATTAAGGCAAGGTGGATAAGAGAGGTATCACACAGAACACTCGTGAAAAATTGGACGACTTTTTGCCATGAGCACGTTTTTGTTGTTATCTCTCCCCGAACTATAGCTATCATTAACACTGTGAACATGGGTTGAATAATCACACCCACCATCAAATCGGTCGTGGCCAAACACGCGAGTAGTATGTTAGACTTGAAAGCTCTCATTCGGGATTTTGTTTTCACAGCCATTATTACCAACGCGTTTAAGGCAGCAGTGAAAGGAAATGTGACGAGGCTGATTACTGCGAGGAAAATAAGAAAGGCTTTGAGTTCAGTGGCAGAAGATGGCGGTGGTCCTCCCAGTAAAATGAAGACCGTGCATCCAGGCGGTAACATCCTGTGGCTTGGAAGGCTTTCATTCATTGCTTCTCTTTTTTGGTTCATGCGCTGAACTTTTAGAATCTGTGAACCTCTCTCTCTGCTGTCGTCTTGAAACTGGCTTTTTATTCATTGACTTGCTTGTCTTGTTAAGTTTTAACTTTTCACCTGGCATTTTCCAGTTTGATTACATGTTTGAATTGATCACTTTCTGTATTTGCATTTTTATTGTATTTCATTGTTTTATTTCTACCGTATCTTTTCATTATTTAATGCTTTTTTCGAAGTAAGGTAAATTTGTTCTATGATTAGAAATGCCGTTATCATTGCAGATCCATCATTTCGGATCAATCAAGATGCTTTGGCAACGAATGACGTTAGAACGCAAAATCAAAGTTTGCTTGAAGCCCGAAATCAGCGAACAATTTTACAAGTGTTCGTGGACGCGTTTGCATATGGTGAGAGAGAGAGATCTGCTTTTAAAAATGCGCTGAATGAGTTCATTTTAGCATTAAAATGCTATCGGAATATTTGAAGTATCTGGGCTTCTGTATATATCAAATTGTTCTTTTGTCAGTTAACCGAATAGATTATTGCATTTTTAACAGCTGCTAAAACCTGAAGGAGATCCTGCGAGAGGATAACATAATAACAAGCACCGAAGGAGAAAGAAACAAAAGCAGGTTGGTTATATAATTATTTGAGCAGACAAGTTGACGCACAAACTCACATCAGAAATAAACAGAGAGTAGATAACGAGCCCGAGGAGATCGATGTGAATGTTTCCTTTTCTAATAAATGTAGAAAGCACTCTTCTTTGAAATCTTGTGATTCCTGGTTTACCTTATATTTCATGGCCAATTTTCACATTGAGTTATTTTCGCCATTTTTTAAACCTCTAGACACATGGGACTCAACATTTGTCTAAGCATCATTTTCGTGAATTGATTTTAAGAAACCAAAAGTTATTTTATTTTGGTAAAGACAAACGGTTACACAAAATGCAAAAGCGTTGAAAACACGGTAAGAAAGCTGTTGGTGGTTACTATTGTGTTTTTGTGTTACTCAGGTCCACGCTAATTAGTAACTTGTTCCTTTTCGTAGAAAACGGTCAAAGGAAAGAAAACTTTAAGAAAACATATCTCACCCTGGTTAAAAAAAAACAAATTTTGTGCATCCTTCTTTGAAATCTAATGATTTCTGGTTTACTTTATATTTCGTGGCCAGTTTTCACATCGATTTAATTTTACGATTTTTTAAACCTTTGTACACATGGGACTCAGCATTTCGGCTAAGCATAATTTTCGAGATTTGAGTTTTAAGAAAACAAGTCATTTTATTTTTGTAAAGACAAAAGATTACACAAAATGCAGAAGCGTTGAAAATACGGTAAGAAAGCTGCTGGTGGTTACTTTTGTGTTTTCGTGTTGCTGAGTTCCACGCTAATTAGTAACTTGTTCTACAAGACAAAGCAGTCAAAACAACAAACGCAAACAGACTCTTTGTTGCACGTTTTTCGGCAGCAGAATATACAGCTGAGATTATGACGATATATCTCCAGGGTGAACTAGACTTTCTACTTAAAAAAATAAGATTGAGTTCCAAGTTAGTTTTACTTGATCAACTTGATTATCACTTTACCATCTCCTCGCCTTACTCCTTCATAATTTTCTTGTCTAGTGCCACCGTTAAACGAACCTCCATCCCCGGCGACAGTTCCCTCATGTTCTTTTGCTTCTACTCCCCCACCGTAGAATTCCTCTCCTCCCCTGGGAGTACGTGGTGGCGGCTCCCCCGCCACCGATGCCACCCGGCGTTTGACCCGGATTGGCTTAGTCCTCCCTTGCCTCTCGAGACCTGAATATTGTTTTTCTTTACTGGACACAAATTTCCGCCGGGTCCATTGTATCCTCCGTGACGTGTTCCATTCTCTGTCTTCTCTCCGTGAACTCCGTTAAAAGAATCATTTGCAGCTCCGAATGCTGCTCCTCCACCCCCACCCCCAGCGATAACAAGCGGCTTGTTGCCTTCTTTGATGACGAATGTACCTCCACCTCCACCCCCAGGAATAGTTACGCTGGAATTTCCAATTAGTATTCCCTCCTATGCTACGAGAATTTTCAACTTTTCTCTAGCGTTTGGTTTGAAGAAACCTTTAATTCCCGCGCCTTTTCCTCCAACTAGCCGACTGTCCACTGCTTGAAGCGCTTGGCGCGCTCCAGGCCTCCACGCTATACTCTCCTGTAGCTGGGACTCTCCATATTTGGATACCGCGTCCTTTAGCCACAATTATAACATAGCTATATGCTAGCACGCGCTCTGATTGGCTAATTTTTTATGAAAAAGAAATGGATGGTTCATAGAGATGGTTCAGGCTGACGTCATTGTCGGTGACATTTTTTGCCGGCAAAAGTTTTTCGCAACTTTTTTCGAGTAAAACTTAACTTTAGCTGTTACTAATGGCTAGTATTATCCAACATTTGAGTTAGGGTTTCTCGATGACTTTGAAGATCTAGAAAACGTGTCTGAAATTTTTGCAGATACATCGGAAGCGTCGAAAGATCAACAAAGCGAAAGTACTACCGGTGAAAACAACACGTGCACGTGCACCTGTCGGTGAAATTTCTTGCCAGCAAACGTTTTATTTCGAAACTTTTTTCAAGTAAAACTTAACCTTTTTAGCTGTTAATAATGGCTAGTATTATCCAACATTTGAGTTAGGGTTTCTCGATGACTTTGAAGTTCTAGAAAACGTGTCTGAAATGGTTGCAAAAACATCGGAAAGGTCGAAAGATCAACAAAGCGAAAGTGCTACCGGTGAAAACAACACGCGCACGTGTAGCAAAAAGTGATGCCAGTGAAAACAGCACGTACACGTGCACGTGCAGAATTTGCAATTTGATCAGTGCAGAAAAAGCGACTTCTAAGCGTGAAAAATGTCTTGCTATGTTATAAAAGCAATGGACAATGTCTAGTGTACGTCCATCCAATACGGGATGCACTTGGATAGTTGGGAGAGCACTTAGTAGCTAGAGATGTTCTCGGCTGCGCCTCGAGGATCTCTTACGCTACCTTCGTGCTCTCCCAACTATCTGCGTGCATCCCGAATTGGATGGACGCACGCTAGACATTGTGCATTCCTTAACTG
>JAHPZR010025994.1:22500-24969 GCA_019787425.1 Platygyra sinensis
TTTTATTCTCAGCTTTAAATTGTGTTAATTAATATCGCCGAAAAAAATCCCTTTAATTATACTAGAGAATGAATGAGACACCGAGAATGTTCATAATTGTGTCGTAATTTAGGCAACAATTCGCAAAACTAGCAGTTATATTTTGGTAAGAACTATACCATTACTATTCAACTCGCACATGATGAGGTCGTGCTTCTTGAAACCGCGGCAATCTTGTGAGCCAGCCGGCGTAGAGCAAATGATTTCTTCGCAGTTTTTTTTCTACTTTAAATTGGGAGGTATAACAAAATACTTCATGACCGGCCCCACGGGAAACAGTAAGTTTTATTTCTCCTTGACTTCAATGTTTCCCTCGGCTTCGCGTCGAGAAACAGTTAGGGTCTCGGGGAAACATAAGTGCTTAGTACTCATGAGAAAAAGCAAAGTTCTCTGCTGGGTTTGAGTTTGTTGTGGGAAGGTTTAAGGCGTTTGATGTAATATGGCTCTTTGTAAATAGTAGAAGATTTCAATCGCTGTCGGTAGATAGTGTTTTCAACCTATTTTAATTTTAACAATTCCCTTTAATTAAATAATTATACTTCAGATTTCACTCCTATTCACGTGTACCCCCGCCTTAACGTGGGCCGCCATGACAGATTTCAGTATTGTGTCTATTGAATTTTGTTTTGTTTGGCTCGATGCTTAATGAAGACTGCAAATGGATTTTGTTAGACGAAGCCGACGCGCTTTTATGTCCTTGTACAATAGTCTCGTTCATTGATTTCTTTTGCTTTTTAATCTGCAATCATGACTAAAACATAGCAATGCTGAAGAGGGTAGGTCAAGACATTCAGACTCCACTTGCCTCTTCCTTGTTTCCATCTCCCCCTTTGATCCATTTTGTGCGCCGTTGAATCAAAGAAACTAAAATTACTTGGTTCTTAACAATCTTGAACCAGTTCAGACACGTTTCTGTCCCCGATGATAAAAAGCGACAACTGCAATCCATAGCCAAAAAGAACAACTTTAAAGCCGATTCATTGTTATGCTCGTCGCTAAAAGCAATAATTGAACCATGAACTCAAAGCATGAAAACACCAGGTGAAGATGAAAGAATTGGCAAGGGAAATATAATTTAGACAACTAATAGCAGTGTTGTAAAAGCAATGAAAGTGGAGAGATATTTTCACTGGAAGCGCGATGAAGGAAAGCAGGCTAATCCTCCAGGTAATAACCGCCTAAATGCAGTATAGGGAGCTTAAGCACGCGCGTTTTTGAGACGCGGACGGTAACCGGAAGTGAGCGGTTTTCACTTTTAACTTGCCCTCACACAACCACATTCATGTTACTAAGTATCTTTTTCCATTAGAAATGAGTAGTATAAAAATCTAGGAGACATCACTGTCCTAGCACGCGAAATGTTCTCTTCCGGTTGCCGTCCCGCGTCTCAAAAATGCGCGTGCTTAAGCTCCCTAATATTTATATTTTGCTGGGAGGAGCACTGCCACCTTCTGCCACAGAAGTCAAAGCCCTTCTTATTTTCCTCGCAGTAAGCAGCGTCGTCACATTTCCTTCAACTGCCGCCTTAAATGTCTTGGTTATAATGGCTCTGAAAACAAATTCTCAAATGAGAGCCAACAAGTCGTGTATACTACTGGCAAGTTTGGCCACCACCGATTTGATGGTGGGTGTGATTGTTCAACCCATGTTCACAGCGTTGATGACAACTATAGTTCGAGGAGAGACCACAACAAAAACGTGTACACTGCAAAAAGTCACCCAATTTTTCATGAGTGTTCTGTGTGATACTTTTCTTATCCACCTTGCCTTAATAAGCGGGGAAAGATATCTAGCCATGAAGCACACTTTCCGGCGTACAATACCGGACTTGTCACAGACGCTCGTTTGCTAATTTGTCCCGCACTGGCTTGGTTATTTTTCCTTATTCTGCCCATTCCTCTTATTATTGACAGGAATTTATTTTTCATCATCAATAACACATTTATTATCCTAACTCTCGCCATCATTGTTTTCTGCCAAATCACCGTCTACCGTGAAGTTCGACGACACGAAAAGCAACTTTCAACTCAGCAAGTTACAGAAGAGGCAAGGCAGAAATTTCTGAAAGACAAAAAGGCTTTGAAACTGACAGCTATCATCGTTTCATTGCTGTTCATCTGTTATAGACCTGTGTGCGTCTTTAGAGTTATTCTTACAAACTATCGAAGCATCATGTCTGTACTGTGTATGCATGTTTCTTTACAGCCGTGTGGGTGGCAATACTGAACTCGTTCCTAAATCCAATTGTTTACTCGGTCAGATTGAGAAAGTTTCGAGTAGCGTTTGTTGATTTGAGGAATAGAACTGCAAACATTGCTGAAGCGGAAGAAATTGAGATGCGAGTGCTTGGATCCAAGAACTCTGTAAGAGAAGCAGCACAAAGACAAGAAAGAGCTCAGCAAAACATCGAGTAGGGAAATGTGAACAAGA
>JAHPZR010025997.1:0-62482 GCA_019787425.1 Platygyra sinensis
CTAACAACATGCACACTTTTATCTGGGTGTTAACCATACTACAAAAAACTCTGATAAAAGTTGGTTTAAAGCCAGTGCAATTGGGCAACGTGCCATATGCTTAAGCAAACAGAACTTGGTAAATTAATAAGTTGGAAGCATTGAAATGAAAGTATTTACCGATAAAATAGGGTATGAACAAAGGAAATTCATGAATTTCAAAAAAGTGTGGTTCCCATGGAAACCAGTGGACGTCCGACTTGGCACTATATCTGAAAATGCTCGTATTGGTGACTGCTATCAATGTGCCAAATTTTATGCTTGTATCAAAAAGTGCCCAATTTGCCTGAAATTTCAAGTTATGCCGCCGAACTATATGCAAATGAACTACTCGTACGCGGCAAACTTGCCTTACAAAAACTTTTGCAAACTCGCCAAACGAGCAGAAACAACAAGAAACTATCCAAAACATGTTTTGGTTATGATTAAGCATTCTTTGGCAAACTAACAAATTAACTTGATACCGGAGTACACAGTTTTCTTACAGAACCTTTCTCTACAAAACAAACACGCACAATAGTTTACGCGTATAACTAGCCGGCGAGCAGATTTTATTCATTCACAGCGCGAAATTAAAGAAATTTCTCGACCCTGAAAAATACACCTTTTCCATTAAATCAGAGCATAAGGGTACATAGAAGAGCCCCGTGCTTCTTCTTCTCTGCCTTATTCCCTGTCATCGGTGTGAAAAATCGGCAGGAGAATCTCGCAACCCTCACCATTTCATCACACAACGTGACAACATCCACGCGAGAGCCCAAGACACGTGCGTGGATCAGAGCGGATATATGACGTCAGGATGGCGCAATTTGTTCTAAAAATAGAAAAATTGTCCCATATCATGGGTCCGCGCGCATCCCAAGACTTACGGTCTCCGTCCCTGATTATGGCTCCTGCTGCACCTTATTTCTCTCCGAAAGAGGAATGAAATAATCAGGTAATTGTTAAAATACAAACTATCTGTGGTACTCCCAAAGCAGGCTATCTTGGAGTAATTCAAAAAACCGCTGTACAGGAGAATCGACGGATAACCACGGTCAACCACGGGTAACCATGAATTGACTAAGGGCGCGTTTGTTTGAGATCAATCCGGAATAAGAATAATTGGAATAATGAATAATTCCGTTTTAACAGGACAATATCCATCTAAATAAAAGCATGCAAAAGTTGTTCCCATCTTCAAGGGTGGCGATGAAACAGACCAAGTAACTACCGTCCCATTTCTCTTCGCTCTTCAATCGGCTCTTTGAGAAAGTTATGTATAATAGATTAAAATCTTATGTCGAATTAAAATGGACTTCTGTACAATGGCCAGTATGGTTTTCGTGAGAACATGTCAACTCAGCATGCAATTTTGGATATTGTTAATTCGATACAAAGCAATATGGATAACAAATTGTTCACTTGCAGTATTTTCCTCGACTTCAAAAAGGCTTTTGATACTGTGGATCATTCAATTCATCTGAGTAAGCTATACCACTACGGTATAAAAAGGGCCCAGTAAACGAATGGTTTTCAGCCGTGTCCAAACTACTCAAATTGATGAACAAATATCATCTAAAAGAAATGTGCTAACAGGGGTCCCACAAGGCTCTGTTCTAGGCCCTCTACTTTTCTTGATATATATCAATGATATTCATAATTCTTCTAAGAAGCTTTCTTTCTATTTATTTGCTGATGATACAAACCTGCTGTATGCTGACAAGGATTTGATGTCACTAGAAAGTGTAATCAACATAGAATTGCAGAAAGTCTGTGACTGGTTGAATGCTAACAAGCTGAACATAAATGCAAAAAAGTCCAATTTTGTCATCTTTAGACCATCACATGCAAAAGAAGCTTAACTATCAGATTAATATAAGGATATACAATAATGCCTCAAATAGTGATACTTTTCTTGAATGCAAAGATTATGTAAGGTTCCTGGGTATGCTCATCGATAAAAAACTTAACTTGGAAAAACCATATCGACTACATTGCTTCTAAAATTAGCAGTGTTGTTGGAATTATATCGCGGTTAAGGCATTCTGTCCCTCTGAATACTTTAATTCAAATTTACCGTTCTCTGATCTTCCCATATACATACTACGGAATTGCTGCCTGGGGCCAGGCTGCACAGGTCTATTTGAGGAAGATCTTTATCTTACAAAAAACGAGCTCTTCGGCTAATGAGCTTTGCTGGTAACAAATCTCATACTATTCCTTTGTTTGTCTCTGCTAATGTCTTACCACTCAACATGCTTTATCTTGAAATAGTATGTTCCCTTATGCACGACATATCTACCAATTCTGCGCCTCAGAATGTCTGTGATCTTTTTACTTGTTCATCTGACGTTCATACAAATAACACTAGATTTTCTGATGCTGGTAATTTATAAGTTAATAAATCAAGACTGAGAATTCAACTCAATTCCTTTTTCCATTTTCGGGGCTAAATTATGGAATTGCCCGAAGCCTGAATTGCGTAAACTTAAGAAAAAACCTTTCAAAAATAAAATTCATCAATTTTTGCTTGCGGTACTTGGCAATGAGGATGATTATGTTGATGTCTCTGCATTAATGTTAAAAATTACTAATTATCATTAATTAAACTCTAGTAGCTATTATTATTAATTTCTTATGGTCTGTGTCTTATTATAGGTTCTTGCTCTTCTCATGTAAATTCTAGCTATTCGTGAATATATGTGGATATCTATTTCTATTTATTTATTTATTTATTTGCGTAATTTTTATTACTCATGCATTTTGTTAAGTTTTATTGTAAATCATACAACCCGCCCCGATTAGCTTTGTTATATGCGGGTTGAGTAAGTTTATAAATTTGTTTTGTAAAAATTAATTTAATAAAATGATGATGATGATGATGATGAATATGCGAGTAAGCGTTTGTTTGGGAGCTATTCTCATTCCAGAATACCTGGATTTCCATTCCGGCTGTTCTGCTCCCAGGAGCAGAATAGCCGATATATTCCGGAATAAATTCCAGAATATATTCTTATACCGGAATATCCCAAACGAACGCGCCCTAAATCAATATTAAGAGTATCGTTTTAACTATCATTTGGTTACCCGTGGTTACTCGCGGTTACTCGTAATTACCGGTGAAAAAACTGCATTTATCTGAATTAAATAATCGTTATTCCACGCTGAACTGAAAAAGGAAGCAAAAACTTTGCACAATGGCAATTAAAATGAGACACTATGCTGTAAAAGTAACTTTTGGACTCAGAACGCACGTTTTCATTGGTTAAGCGACAGTTGACCGTGTGTAATGACATCATTTTTATATCACACTTGCGTATTAGAAAAAATTCCGTTAACAGCATTCTGTTCAGCAGACAAAATTACATAAAATCACTTGTTTTTTTTTATTATTATTGTTCGCCACCTTTGAACTTCATGTCAATACTTCTCAATGTTTTATCAGTGGTAAAGCATTGAAAATATAATAAATTAATCAACTTTTCTATATCAATAGTTTACCAGTAGGATACCGTTGGAAATGCGCCCAGTATAAGTTGAAAAGCACTTAAAAGGTGGCCGAACACAGTTTCCGCGCGTGCTTTTGCTGATGCAATATTTAGCACGTGCACAAGGATTTCAAAGAACAAACATGCCGTCAGTAGCGGCGATCATTTTATTTACTCAACACCCGCACTATCTGTGTTGTTTTTCTCTATAATTGAACGCAGTGTATTGATGGCTTTAGTCCTTTATTACAAAGATATGTTAGAAAAGGTAACGATGCAAGGAACCCAGCAATTCTCAGCTTTTGTTTGTTACCGAACGTCGAAAGAACCTAGTTAAATGCAACGCATGCGCAGTTGCTCGAAAAATTGAGACCGATTGCTTTAGCAGAAACATGTCAATTTCTAACGATCCAGTCGTTAGAATTTCAAGAAATTCGGCAGAAAAATAGATCAGAGACCATGTGAATGATCTATCAAAAAAAATCTGAAATTTGACACAGGGAATTTATAATTATACAGAAAACGATTAACGGCGAATTACGGAAATCGCCTGTGTCAAAATTTTATTAGAACCGTGTTGACAGAAGGGATTTAATGTCATTTCTTAGTGTGCAAAATATGAAAACAATCTAACGACTGGATTTTTTTTAAATAAACAAAAACCATTATTTAAGCCTTGTTTTTAACCAGACCTGTTGCCATGGCAACAGCACATACCCTAGTCAAAATGCGAGAACAAATATTTCTGTGGTTAACCTTGACTCTCGCAAAAAATGGGCGCCATAGCATAAATAAATAGTTTAAAAGTTATGGTGAATTAGGCATAGGCACTTGAAAACTGTGTTCAGCTACCTTAAACCATCGGTTGATATAAAATTTTATGTGCTCATTACAATGCCGTGATCAAAATGCTATTTACATGTTACTGTGACGACGTTATGAGTTCATCTGTAATGGCAAAGCATCGTATTCAGGTCAGACGTCGAGAGATTATTTGCCAAAGAACGATACATTTTCTGTTTTTTTTCGTCAAAATATGACAACTAAATAGAGAAACACTCGTAGCTATGATGTCATAGTGAGAATTGCGTTGAAGGAAAGTGAGATAGATACTCTTTGAACGCTTTAAAAGTGAAAAGTGGCGATAAACACTCGGCCCTAGAGGGCTAAATATGGATCCATTTATTAAAGGGATACACCACGTTTTGTCTTTGTATCGGAATTTCGATCAGAAAAAAAAAACAATTGTCAATTTTTCTTCTGTCAGAATCACTCTGAACTACGCATTTAGTCGCCAATGGGCGACAAAAGTGTTGAGATACTTGGTACTAAAATTCGATTTTTGAGCGTCTTGGTCACATTCCCCCCCCCCCCCTTCCCCCCAAAACAATTTTGATTTTTCTATTTCTTCGACTGCACAAACCACAGCGCCTACACAACATTGAACTGGGGGGCCGGGGGTATCAGAGAATTAACGCTAGATGCAAATAAAATAGAACGAATGCTTAAATATCGAAAAGCGTCATTTTCTAAAAGTGTCTCAACTACTTTTGTCGCTCATTGGACGCTTTTCGATATTCAAGCATTCGTCCTATTTTATTTGGATCTAACATCGTGATTTGTCGGAATCTTCGCACAGTTTTTACACTACTGTTTTCAACGATGGTCTTCATGAGCCATATTTACTGCTGACAAATAGCCCGTTTATATTGATTTTGTCTGAGTCGCACATGGGATGTTTAACTTGGGTCAAATTTGTCGAAATTCGGAAGCAAAAATTTGAAAGCCAGCTTAATGTCGTCAACCCGTTCTTTATTCCCTGATAAAGCACGCTGTTTCAGCCAATCAGAGCGGGCATTATATAGAAACTTTATTATGATTAACAATTATTCACCGAAGTGGAGGTAAATATCCACCACTATTCACCGACACTGAGGTGAATAATTGTTTTAGTACATACCACACAAGCTGAATAACTAGCGGCCAAAAGAGTAACTTTACTCGTGACAATGCACCGACAAAAGCCGTTTTGTTTTTCTTCGGCTGCTCGGAGGTGAATAGTACTTGGCTAATCACCTCAGCGCTAGCCAATCAGCGCGCGCGAAAAGTATTATTCACTTGTGTGGTATATTTAAGCAATAGACCACAAGTTTCTATGGTTTATAGCCTGATAAACCTCGCGGGATGTTGGTAGAACACGAGGGTTCTACCAACATCCCAAGTGGTTTATCAGCCTATAAACCATAGAAACTTGTGGTCTATTGCTTTTAAATAATAATTCAGAAGACGGGCGATTTTTCCATGGGTTTACCGGCACAATAAACCATAGCTGATTGACCAATCAGAGCGCGCGCATTGATTTGGTTATTATATAAACTAATTTATATTATGGACAGACAAATAAAGGAAAGTAAACTGACAGCTCTTGACGTGCGATGTTCAAATGACCAACAAAACTTCTAGAAAACACTATTTAATCTTTTTTCCTTAAAGAATCCATGACAAATTAAAATACCTAAAAATAAGGGCTGTTATGGCCTATTGCGGAGTTCACAGCAAGTGGGTCAACCATTCTGTTCGAAAGAAATTCATCATAACTTTATTCTTTATTCTAATTGCTTTAAATAAGATCGCCAATGAGTGTATAACTAATTGGTTTTGTGTTTTTCCCTTACAAATTAATCCAATTGCGTTATTAATTAAGTTTCAGTCGAGAGTTACAAAAACCATGGCATCAATTGGTCAAAGGCGAAGTATTTTTCTCTTCAAACGAACACTGCCTGATAAATTAGAAGCGTCAATTACATTTTACACTCAGAAATACATAACTATATCATGATTCTGGACGGATTTCTGGAGTCGGACTAATTCAAAGGCATTTATTCAGTGCTACTCCGAGTTTCATGCTCCACGTGAAGCAATCTTTAGGCAGCTGCAAAAAAATAACAGTGACAAATGTGTATATCTAAAGGTTATCGTTATTTTTGGCAGTTGACTTATGATTTTCTGTCTATCATGTAAACGGCCAGAGGCAAGGGCTCTAATGTAAAGGTTTTCCTAAAGTGGCATGAATTAATGATTTTATCAGGCGTCTCGGCAGCTTAAACTGTTTTGTTTTTGCCCCTTTGATGCTATATGTGACTATTACCATGTGCCTTCCATGAACGAAAGTCCACGCACCCATCAATTGATCAAATTGATCTACTTAACCCTGTTTCAAGGTAATATTGAAAAAGTCATCCACGCTAAGATCACTCTGAGTTTTACATATACTTATATACGGGGTACGTCTGTATGCTTTACACTGGTCGTCTAGTGAGGGTCCGTTTCAGTTCACAAACTAATCAGCCTTGACCGATCACTCAATAAGAGAACAGAGATCGAATAAAACATGATAGAAAAGCCTGCGGCTCGTGATTTACAAATTCTTCTCGTGTTCTATCAACATCCCACGTGGTTTATCACCCTTTAAACCATAGAAACTTGTTGTCTATTGCTTAAGTCTATCACATTAGCACTACAGTCGAACCTCGGGTAGCGACCACCTCTCGTAAGCGACCGCGACCACTTTTATAAATAAAAGTTTTAAATTTTCTTTGGTCTTTAACCTCTCTTCAGTGGCCGAAATTAGATAATAAGGTGTTGTAACATAATCGTATTCCTGGCTGATAAAAGAGACGGAAATTTCTCAATTTAACAACGTTTACCCTGGTGGAAATTTTTACCCTTGACACGGCTAGGTTCGATGGTTATTAATCGTCATTGTTTATTTTACTCTTGAACCACCACTAAGGAAAAGAACAGAGGGGCAAGGAATGATAGAAAAATCAAAACTGATCAGAACAAATAGTTTTCAAAGGGAAGTAAGAACCAAATATGTATTAGAAACTTCTGATCAGATTTTGAGGTTGGAAAGACCGAAACAATTAATTGCACCCAGAACAACAGTGACTCCTATGGCTAATTAGTAATAGTAATTGGACCGAGTGGAGTACAATTCAGGGAGTAATCGAGCGAGTAATTTTGAGCTCGATTACTCCTTGAATTGTACGACACGAGGTCCAATTACTAATTAATCGTATCTATTGGTGGTTTGCATCGAAAATAAAAATCGCAAGCATTCAATAAATTAAGTCAAGATTCAGGTATATGATAATTAATTGATAGACAAAAAACATCACCGAGATTCAGGTCTGTGCGGTTTTTCATTGCCGCGTTATTCAGTAAACAGTTTTATCTAAATTTATAGAGCTTTGTATGGAGACGCCATGTTGGTGCCCTTCCGAGGGGCACCAACATGGCGGCCGGAAACCAACAGAAACATCTGTCGTTAAGTTTTGCCACTGAAACGAAAAATTATTACTCTAGAGTTCGGAGACATTGAAAGTAATACTTCTTCTAGTGCAAGAACTGTTCAGTTACCAAAACCGTAATCGATAACTGCTCTTTTGACCTACGCGTGATCCTTCTCGGACCGCCATTTAATGTCACGCAACTTATAAACTGGGAAATTCAAAAGTCCTCTATAAGCAAATGAAGAAACCTATCGAGCTAAAACGTCGTAAAACGCCAAGTTTTGATAAGTTCTCATGTCTGATGACACTAAAACTCCAGTAGGATTGCTAATTTGTAATTTTGGAAAATGATGACGTCACATGAAAACAAAGAATAACAAATTTCGGAACAAAAATGTCTTCCGAGAACTTTTGAGCGAAAACGTCTGTAGCGCTTTTCCCAAGTTTTGAAAACTGTTGAAAACATTGCTAAGGAAGCCATTGAAGCGTGCGTAATTGGCGTGAAAATCACGTGGGTATCCAATTACAGGTGTCCGATTACAAAAAGTTCAAATCGGACAGCTGTAATTGACCACCCACGTGATCGGGGGCCGATTACGTGACAAATAGGCGCGGGGAGAACCAATCACGATCGAGAATTTTGTTATAGATACGATTAAGTGACTAATCGTGACACTCTAGTTAACTTCACAATTCATTCCAATGCTACTCTCCCTAGCCAAAGCATCCCACGGAATCGCCTTTAGGCGTGCGGTTTGACCTGTCCTCGATCGGAAACGTCAAACAGAGCAATGAAATCGATATAGATTACTGACGAGTATCGTAATTGGTCAGAAATCAACCGATCAAATTGCACAACTTGACATGGTAGAAATTGGCGCAGCTTTCGCACGCTGTTTTTTAGATGGTCAGAATGACTTTCGGCTCACCACAAAAAGAACTCTTAGGCGCCCTTAGCTTCCCTCGGGTTTTGAAAGAGGTTGAAGAAACTTGCTGGTAGAAAGTGGAGATTACTCCTCTACTGAGTTGACGTCCAGTCATCTGTAAACACACGAAGTAATTTACTTTTATGAGTGTTTATTGATTCTCAAGCGCTTTGAAATGTAGGAAGGTTAGAGCTGGAAGTCACGATATCAAATAGTCTTTATAAAACATTGACTTATTAAATGAATTAGAAAGTTTAGGCACTAGGCAAAGGAATACATACATACATACATACATACATACATGAACTTTATTTAAACTCGAATTTCAGGGTAGCCTGATAGGCTAATATCTTCGAGAACAAAAAAGAGAAAGTATATCTACATACACAAAAATCTACATACATACATAAAATAAATCTATATACATGTTTAAAAATCTATTTACATACATGAAAAATGATTGCTTCCAGGAGTCTTCTAAAACCAGATAAAGTAGACTCTGATCTTACATTCCTAGTGCCTATAGTTTCCGATTCATGAATTCTTTAGAAACGCTTCCAAGACCATGATAAGATCCGCAAACTCACTCAAACTCACTATTACTCGCACTCGACTTTGACAGACCACGTTAACTAGACTCAGTACTGCACGCTTTTTTGTTGTCCTGCGAGAGAAAAGTATGTTACGATCGTGTATATTTAACAAATAAAGAAGCCTCGACTGTGCTCTGTTCTATTGTAAAGCACGCAGGAAGCGGTAGAGAAGTCTCGTTCCCTGCGCATTCGCTGAATTTTCAAACCAAACTTTATTTTTCAAAGGAGTAAAAGTGGCGTCAGCTGTGTACTGATGAATCGCGCTAAAATAAGCCAATCACAATCCCTTATTAGAATTGTTTAAATAACTTGATTGGCTAACGAGACGACGGCTGTCAATCACTGTCAATCACAAACAGGACTTCAGCTAAGCTTTCATGCCTTCAAATTTCGCTTCTTTAATAGTTTAACCCCTTTAATCAGGGCGTAAAGGCAGGTAAAGGTTGCGAGTCCAGAGGAATCCGGCCGCATTATGGCTAATGAAAACTTGTATTTTTTCAATGGAAATTACGAAAGAAGGAGTTCAAAACTTGCGGATGAAAATGCAAAATGCTGAGTTGTATTTTAAAGAAGATACAGTTATTTACGGTTTTTACCCGCTTGCAGCAAGATTGCCCGAAATGACGTCAAACTTTAGGTAAGACTAGACTGCTCTCACTTGTTCAACTCCGCCGAGCACAGGAACAAACTTTCAACTGATTATTTGTCGGGTGAGCGGTGATACGAAATTGTTGACTGGGTTCACTTCGTTGAGATGAAGCTCATCATGAACAGAGACAACTCAGTAGGTATTCTCTGTCGTTCTTTTACTCTTTAAGTATAATTTTTGCCTTCGTAATAAGCTTATATTCTGATGTCTTTTATTGAAGAATTCGCAAGGATGAAAAGTTGTTCATCTCGCTACGCGTTTTGCTGGAATCTAGCAAAACCGTTGTTATTGCGTACAGTTTTTACACTACTGTTGTCAACAATGGTCTTCTCGAGCCATATTTACTGGTGACACTAAGATAGCTCGTTTACATTGCTTTTGTCTGAGTCACTGGGAATGTTTAATTTAAATTGGATCAAATTTGTCACAACTCCCTAGCAAAAATTTGAAAGCCAGCTCAATGTCGGCCATCAAAAAAGCCAGGAACATGGAATAATTATCATAATTATGAGAGAAAAATGTAATTAAATTTTCAAAAATTAACTGAAACAAAAATAAACTTGTATCAGCTTGGAAGATTAAAAAACAAAACACAACAATAACAGAACAAAACAAATTGAAACAAAAATGAAAATGTGTGCATCGATTGGAGGCTCGCAACGAAAAACGAATCCATTTCTTTTAGTCAATTTCGCCGTCACTTTAATCGCGTGACTGTCTCTTTTATTCTTAATTTCGTTGTTCATAGAAAACCAAGGTGGTGACGTTCGAATTCTTTAATCAGACTGAACAACATGGGTACGCGAGTGTGGTTTCTTTGTTCAATTCATTGCGTCAATTCAAAGATATACGTATATAAGATTTCTCATGAATAAATAGTTTCTGCATGAGAGAAATAGAAACTCTTCAGCATTGCGTGTCTTGTCTAAACTATTTCGGACTGCTCGAGCTCTGATGACAGTGTAAACATATACAAACACAAGTTCAAAAACCTTTGGCGACGCGCTGTCTCGCAAGGGTCGCTGGTCAAAACTTTATTTTCTCCAGAAATTGAATTCTAAGTTAGGCCTTTGTATATTATGCTTTTATTTCCCCAGTAAAATGCTTCACCTTAATGCTCCAGTTTTTCCACTTAAATGCTCGGTTTCCGCCAAAAATGTCACTAAAATGCTCGAGTAATGCTCATACATGAAGGTTTTTAAATTTTCATAAACTTAACGTCTTAACACAATTAATAGCTCAAAGTGCTTAACAAAAATGTACACTTAATATAAAAAGTTTACAACAACGTATGTAAAAGTTTAATACACTGAAAGATAATTTTCTGAATGATGTGTTGCTCTATTAATCCCTTGTTACCTTTCGTTGACACTTGAGTGAACAGGTTAAGTTAACTCTTCACTTTCTCGTAAAAATGTTTTTTTTTTTCTATATTCTGTGGGAAAAACTATCAATTTTCCAGGAAAATGCCACTAAAATGCTCGAATAATGCTCAATGCTTTTGCCGAACTAAAATGCTCGAAAAAATGCTAGCATAATGTACAAAAGCGTATTCTAAATGTGGCGATATGTCAACCTCGTTCCCAGGGTCTTTTCCCTGGCTTCGGGGCAGGGCGGCCCCAAGCCAGAGAGAAGACCCTGGGAACGAGGTTGCCAATATGTACCGTAAGAAAAGGCTCTTCTTGCAGAGTGACAGTTCAAATGCCTTTCCCGGAAGATCTTAATTCATTTTACTGCAGGCTAAAGCCCATTGATCGCTAGTTCAACTTTACATGCAGATCGTTATCTGACATTCGATCAACTTTAGTTTCTAGTGAGCCGTTCGAACACCACCAATGTAGACTACACATTTGAAGTACGCTTGTCAACGCACTGCTCTAATCTTTGATTGCTACTAGTTAATTAATAACTTGCTTGTTACTCGGGTTCACGGAAAGGCCGAGTCTGCACTTAGTGGGTCATAGTGCCAAGCGTTCCTAACGTATAACGGAGAGCGCGAAAACTGGGTATGATAATTGCAGTCTGACCGATCCGACACAACAAGCAACTGATGATGCTCCTACGAAACCCTCAGATGTTGAAGAGATCAGGGATCAACGTGAAATGAATTGCAATGAATGAAAGAGGGGTAAATTTATACCTGTGAACAACTTTTCAGCTCAAGAACATGCTTCGCTTAAAAAACAGGCACATTATAAATTTCAGAGTTGGGCGGAGTGTGACATAAATATGAACGTGTTTGTCGAAAAATGTACACCTATCTCGGGAGTTTTAGCCTTTTTAGAAGTTAAAAGGGTTACGTCACGGAATTTTGAGTTATTTCTACCATCGACAAAATTACCTTTAAATTGAAGGAAACCTGAAAATAATACTTTAGAAATATAGGAAAATACTAAACAGATAATAATAAACCATAAAAGAACAAGGATGGTTAAAGATGGAGAAGATTGACTTCTTAACTTATTATACTAAAACAATTATGCTCCTCACCGTCAGTGAAAATTGGTGAATAATTGTTAAATACTCACTTTATCAAGGGCACATATGGCTTTCCCATACGTGCCACATGGCTAGGCCATATGGCACATATGTTCATGTTTTCACATTTATATTATGCACAGAAAAATAAAGGAAAGTTAACTGACACGTCTAGACGTGCGATGTTGAAATGACCAAAACAACTTCTAGAAAACACTACTTAATCATTTTTTTTTCTCTTAACCTTCGTTCTTGATATCCAACTCTGAACATTATAGTAAAACAATTATTCGGCTCAGGCTCAGTGAAAATTGGTGAATATTCACTTCGACTTCGTCTCGGTGAATATTCATCATTATTATTCAACAAATTGTAACACTATCCAAATATGGTCATGATGCTCTCGATATCTGTCATCCGTAGGTAACAGATATCCGGCGATATACGTAGCTTCGTACGTGGGAAGAAAAAGTGAAGTGAAAAATGTCGACAGAAAGGTTTAAAAATGTTACAAGCTTGGAAATCAATTTTGTTGTCAACTTGTTGAATAATAAAACAATTATCTTGCTCAATCTCGCGGAATATCGTCTGATTTTAGCCGACGAGGCCTACGGCCTCGTCGGCTAATGTATCACACGATATTCCGCGCGATTTCGCAGGATAATTGTTAATTGTTCACTTCGCCTTCGGCGAATAATTGTGAAATATTCATTCCATCAAGGGCACACACGGCTACCCCATACGTGCCACATGGCTTGGCCATATGGCACATATGTTCGTAATTCACTGTTTTGAAATTTATATTATGCACAGACAAAGAAAAGGAAGTGAACTGGAACATCTAGACGTGACCAACAAAACTTGTAGAAAACAATATTTAAACTTTTCCTAAACCTTTTAGTAGAATCCATGACAAATTAAAATACATAAAAATTAAGGGCTGTGACGGCCTAATGCGGAGTTCGCAGCAAGTGGGTCAACCATTCTGTTGGAATAAAGTCATTGTAATAAGTATATAACTAATTGGTTTTGTTTTTTTCCCTTGCAAATGAACCCAATTACGGTTATCAATAAAGTTTCAGTAGAGAACATGGCATCAATTGATCAAAAGCGTAGAATTTTTTCTCACACTGCCTGATTAATTAGAAACCTCCATTACACTATACGCTTAGAAATACATGATAACTGTATATTTTTGTACACAGATTTGTGGAGTCGGACTAATTCAAAGGCATTTATTTGTTACTCCGACTTTCATGCTCCTCGTGAAACAAGTCATCAGGTAACTGCTGAAAATAACAGTTACAAATGTGTGCAGTGTATATCCTCAGATAATCGTTATTTTTGGCTGACTTGCCTGATGATTGCTTCGCGAGAAGCGGGAAACTCCAGCAGAGTAGCAAATAAATGTGTTTGTTTTCTTCCGACTCCACAAATCCACCTATTTACAGCTCTGGATTTCATTGAGCACTTTTAAGTCAGATGAAGTCTTCAGGTTATCTGATGGTTATTATATACTCTATATACATTTAAGCAATGGACCACACACACTCAAAAAGCTTGTAAATCACTCGACAACGTTTAACGATTCAAATTTGATCAAAATGTTCTGGATTATCCGGCGAATAAAAACGTCGTTACAGTGAGATTGATAGAAGTTAATTAAAAGCGTCATTTAATTCATTAACCTTCCAACAGAATTCATACATGTATAGATCAATAAGAAAGATCTGTAACGGCCTATTGCGTAGTTCGCTGCAAGAAGGTCAATCTGTTGGAATAAAACTATTGTAATTCATATCACTGCGTATTTGCAGCGGTATTTTGGGATAACCAAATCACTTAACTTCCGAGAGTGATGCCACATCTCCTTTAGTGCATAAATTAGTTAACTAGGAGCAGGTTGTTTCAGGATCTCAACTAATGAAATATCGTTTTACCTTGCTGCCTTAAAACACTGGGTAAATTATACTGGGAAATTGTTGCAGGCCAAAGATGACAAGTTACTGTTGAAACTGATGGACTGCACAACTCTGTGACGAGCAGAAATTACTAATTGTTATTTCTATTTTGTTTTTATGTATAAGCATTAGAATTTCTAAAAGCTTTCATTACTCTAAGATGACTAAAAATCGACTTATTTGAACAATCAATGTCCATAACCACGTACGTGGCATTTATCTTTTTGTTTTAATTTTAGCCTCCATACAAATAACAGTTATTAATTAACATTTAAGAAATAGAAAACATGTACCGTGTGATTTACTCGAGTTATACAAACACGAGTGGGAAGCTTTTTCGAGTTCTCCCAAACTCCCACGAGTGTTTCAATAACTCGATAGTAACACGGAGAACAATGTTTTCTATTTCTTTTAGGAAACATCCCGATGAAAAATAGAAAAACACCTTGTTAACTTTGATTATCAAAATGTAAATTTTCTTTGCTCGCGCCTTCATTACCTCAACAGCTCGTGCTCAGTTAGTTTACTGACGAACACCAGCTCCGCGCAGAGCAGGACTGCTTTAAAATTGATAGAAAACGTGTGTTACATAAAAGTTACATTTATAATGTCAGGACTGTAGGTTATTCAAGTTTCTTGTTAGTTAATAGCTTATGGCAATCAATGTATTTCGACTTTTATTTCAACTAATTGGGTCTAGAAACGTTCATAATACACTGTAGTATGATTATTAACAAGCCCAGGGGGAGGGCTGATCTAATCAGCCATTAAGCCATTAAGTGGACAGTCTAACATTATGCCATTTTTGTATCGTATTGTGACTTGTATTTTGACATTTAAAGCTAACTATAAACGGTATTTATATCTGCACGCAATATCAAGGATATCAGTTTTGATCCTTAGACAAATTTCAGGGTATCATTGTAAATTCATTAACTTTCGTCGTCTAAATTCTCTGCTTCTGTTACGATCTTCTCTTTTTCTTTTCTGTCTGTCATGTAATAAAAGCAACAGGCAAAAGAACATCAGGACGAATGCACCTACAAAAATAATCACTGCTGTCTACTTTTGTCAGAGCCTAAAAGGAATTAGCTCAAGAGAAGTAAATACATGATGAATTGACCAAATTTAATTTCTGTTTTATCTCGGTTCTTTTCTTCGTAATAAAAAGAAAAATCCCTAGCTTTTTGTATCTTTCCTGCTTTAGTTCCGACACTCTAGTGATAAATTCCATGCATGATTTGAGATCGATAACAAACCATTACATGTAACTTACTTTCAGTTGAACGCGGGTTAGGCCGATTTCCTTTCATGGACAACATAACTTTGCAATTTTTATATTACCTTTTTATTATATGTTCATATTTCAGTATTCCTTAATTAACAATGCTAACAATGATCGTTGTTCCTATCTGTTTCGATACTTGTAAACTTTTGATGGCATCATCGTCAATTTAGTTGCCTTCTCCACTTCACTTTTTCTTCTGTTTCGTGCCTTTTTCATGCTTTTTTTTCTCTTTCGTGTTAAAACCGCAGAAGTTTTGGGTGAGTGAAAGTGCCATCTTTAATTGATATAAACCGTAATTTAATCAGCTGTTGCCGGAGTCTTTGAACTGTTTTGTTTTACAATAGGACTGGCAGGGTAGACGAGGCGGCGCGGGAAAAAAAAATTACAGAAAATAAATGAAAAATTAGAAAAATTAACTGAGCGTCTTCTATCGCACCTACATTCTTCAAACTTGGTGAATACAATCTTCTACTTAGTATTTTAACGTTGCAATTAATAAATTGCGTAAAATTCAATTTCGGAAAAAGTTATTTGCTATCGGATTCCCATACAAACACTGTAATTTTTGACCGCTTGGCTTACCCGTCAAGATGGCGCCGAAAGCCGTGATAAGACCTGTTGTATTTGAAGTAGCCGTCGCTATTCATTTATTTTTTTCAAAGGCAGAAAAAAAAATAGTTATGTACTTCCTTGTATATAAATCTAATATTTTGTTTCATGGAAGTCCATAACTAATCAGGTACGGTTTTTATTTTAGGCGATAAAGAGACTGCGCTTTTTGTGCCAGCTTGTGACTGTCAACTAGAACGCAATAATCGTGAGCCGAAGTTTAATTGCTAGCCAAATAACAAACTTAATTTAGCCTCCATATGTTTTTTGATATTATTAATTTGACCTTGAGAACAATGTACAGGTGAACGATGAATAAATCTAATTTTTGCCTAACTAAGGCCACTAATTAATCAAGTTACCGATTTACGCGGCAAAAAGACTGTACAATCGATGCCGGCTGTCTTATGTAAAGAGATTCAAGTGCAAGGTTTAGAAACCAAATTGTTATACCTCCCAACTCAAATGCGTTTTCCGATTGGAGGAGAACGCGTCACGCGTCTTGGGTCAAAACTGACTGACTCCCTAGGGAAGCAACAACGTGAACTTTCCACTCGCACTTGATCAGGTCGAGCTCCTTGAGACTGCGGTAAATTTGTGAGCCAGTAGGCGTAAGGGCAAACGATTTCTTCGTATTTTTTTTTTTGAAAAAACCCTTAATGACCAGTCCTCGACCTCAATGTTAGAAGGTCTCGGGGAAAAAAACTCACTGGTTTCCTCGTGGCCAGTCATTAAGTGCTCAATGTTTGAGGGTCTCTGGGAAACAAAACTCCCTTGTGGCCAGTCATTAAGTGCTAATTATTATATGGCTATCGCACGCAGTGATTGGCTACAAGACCTTGCAAGATGGAGCTATCTTGTCCGCTCTGAACTACCCACAAGAAAAGTTTCTCCAAAATCCATATAATAATTCTTTTGTAGACCAAGCTTGTTCGGTCAAGATGGCTAGATATTGGCCTCGTTCTTTTTTGCGAGTTTATGTTCGTCTCGGTCCATAAACACTCAAAAAAAGAACTAGGCCAATATCCAGCCACCTTGACCTCAGACTTGGTCAATAACTCATATTCAATTAAGTTTCCATTTTTAATTTTATCTGATTAAACCTTAGACGTCTTAATTGAACAATGATTTGCAAAGAGAAATCAAGTTCTTGTCAGCTTTGTTGTAAAGGCTTCCCGGCTTGTGTTTGGCTAAAATGAATTTAGGGTGTGACATTAAGGTTTATAACAGCACCTCTCAGAGTTGAGGTCCCATTCACCCTGGTGATTTGGAAGAGAACAGATCGAGAACAACAAGAGCTGTAAGAGTGATATCTTACCTTACTTCTACCATCATGGTAAGTGTTGCACAGAAGAAAATGTCGTAGTTCAGTGTTACAAATTCAGATATCTAGAATGTTTCCCGATTTCGTTCCACAGAGTCTGATTAAACCAAAAATGAAGATCAAGCTGCTTATGGAAGGCAATGTAAACGGGCACCCGTTTGTTATTGAAGGAAATGGTGAAGGCCATCCTTTTGAGTAAGTAAAATTGTTAAAATGTTTTAATATTGTGCCCATTCTACGGCGGCCTCCTTATGAGCAGTGCTTAGTTTAGCTGAACTAGAGAATTCGAATAAAAGACTATTTCTTTCAGGATATCGCTGCAGATAACGCTCTATCTTTCCTTTTGTTAAGCTTGCGTCCATTAAGATGATCAACGAAGAATTCTCTAAATTGGTTCTATAAGTAATCGCTTCGGTGGTTTCGCTCTTACATCACTGATAGGAAACACTGCACATGTTGTGGGAACGAGTTGTCTGACGAGTCGAGAACATAACGAGAAAATCTATATCGAGGCTTTCAAAATTTTATTATCCTCACGTAGAAATTGATATCTAAAATGTATGTAGGTTCGCTCTATATGAAAATAATTGCAGGGTTAAGAGTTTGTTTTCTTCTGTTTAATATTTCAATTCTGGCGCGAGCTCTATTTGCTCGTAAGCCAAGGAAATTACTTGGGCTATATCAGGTTAATAACCACACCCTAAATGGTGTGACCAGGCTATTAAGTACGAAGTTATAAAAACCTCTTCATTTCCATTTATCAAGTGATTTTTACCTTATTTCTCTTGGCTCCTCTTTTCTTTGCCAGTAGAAAAGAGTGTATCCAGCCGCATTAAGAGGTCGTTGAGTCCTGATTTGTGTCGAAGTAAGCAGTGAAAAAGTGCACACTATTTAAAAGAGCGAGCAATTTACTCAGACGAACGGAACGTACTGCTATGTTTCACGGTGCACGTAAATGTAAGCCATCAATGAAACGATGCTTAACTTAGTGTATGTTTGACGTCAAACTCTCAATGTCCAAAGCAAATATTCACTTGTTTAACTGGGGTTTTATATAGGAAAACAATGAATGCTGTTGCACCAAGAGAACGAACTTACCCGAGAACTTCAGAACTGTTCTTTAAATCAATCATCCCAAGTACATTTCTGACATCGGTTCTCAGGACTCTGTGATGGAAAAATTATTCCTTTCATATAAACAGACATTACCTTACCTTTGGTTTTGTGTTTATGTTTTAGGGGAAAACAGAGTATGGACCTTGAAGTCAAAGAAGGCGCACCTCTCCCTTTTTCCTACGATATCTTGACAACAACATTCCATTACGGCAACAGGGTTTTTGCTAAATACCCAGACCATATACCAGACTACTTCAAGCAGTCGTTTCCTAAAGGATTTACTTGGGAGCGAAGCCTGCTGTTCGAAGACGGGGGCGTTTGCATCGCTACAAATGACATAACGTAAGTAAGATGTAAAGCTGATGGTTCCTGCCGATTGAAAAACGCAGCACTGTGTTTCAGATTAATAAAATTTGTTTAGTTCCAAACAATCACAAGTAGTGTCTTATCGCCCTCTTGTTTTAATGATGCTAGAAATTGTCATCCTGAAATATTTTCATATAGAAATTTAACTACTTTTCTAAAGAGTCCCTTTGTGTCCATATCCATAAGGAAAAAATAATAAAAATTTCTTCTGGTATCACCGCCCCTTGTGCCGGAGCACTATATCTTGTTTTACGAATGTCTATTAAATTCTATTGCTAACCATACCTTTAATTAAATCCTCTTCAGTCTTGTATCTTTGCTTGGTAACGCGGAATATGTATCACTTCTCTTTTATCAGATTGGAAGGGGACACTTTCTTTAACAAAGTTCGATTTTATGGTGTGAACTTTCCCCCCAACGGTCCTGTTATGCAGAGGAAGACGCTGAAATGGGAGTCATCCACTGAGAAAATGTATTTTCGTGATGGAGTGTTGACGGGTGATATCACTATGGCTCTGCTGCTTAAAGGAGATGCTCATTACCGATGTGACTTCAGAACTACTTACAAGTAAGCTTTCATCAACACAGAGACAATTTTTAGTGGGCAATGCCTAAGAATAGAATCAGTAACCTAAGCTCTGATTTCTTGATTATGGATGTCCCTTGTTGGGATTAGGATGAAGACGACTTCTAAATTAGCTAGACCACAAAGTTAAAACAGCGCGTAACTTTACCTATATGTAGGAGATAAAGATAAAGATAAAGTATTTCTCTCAGGTTAGTGAGGTTTCGGAAGCAGTTAATGATCAGTGAAAGGTGTTTTCATAAGTGAAATAGCGTAATTTTTTTTGTAATGGGCTTATGCACCCAACCCAGTGTCATTGATCCGAGTTGTTTGTACCTTTACAGATCTAGGCAGGAGGGTGTCAAGTTGCCAGGCTATCACTTTGTGGATCACTGCATTAGCATCTTGAACCATGACAAAGACTACAACAAGGTTAAGCTGTATGAGCACGCCGTTGCTCATTCTGGATTGCCGGACAACGTCAAGTAAGGGCCAGACGACAATCAGACCACAACAAGGAAAAAGAAAAGTGGTTTTTGTTTGGTTTTTTAGAAACTTTAAATGTCAAACCGTTTCCTTAAAGATGAAACAGTGTTAATCGATTATATAGCTTAAGTAATGCTTACAATAAAAACAATATATCTGTAGCTGAGCATAAGTAATGCTTACAATAAAAACAATATATCTGTAGCTGAGCAGCTGAGGCATAGGCAGCGCTTATTTTGTGCACATCTAAATATTTTACTTTCTTCTTGTTACTTTTGATGAGTTTGTGGGTTTTAGAGAAAAGTGTGTATTAAGTTCCGTGATCTTTAATAACTGATAATGGGACTGACTCATTTTGCCCCGTCCATTCTGGGACATCGTGGCACGGTTCTGACACCTATACTTACGAAATTTCTTCGGTTAATTATCCCGGGGGGTACTCCCACGAATTTTGGATAGGGGTGTGCCGGGAAGGTTCTTAAACCCTGACCCTATTTAAGGACTAAGAAAGCGAAAATTGATACCCTTTCTAAGGCCTGAACACGAAAAATGACACCCTATTCAAGGCAATTGAACCTCTGTTTTTCTGTTCCAAAGCATTTTGTTAATACTTAACAGGATACATAAAGTCTTTTTAAAAAAAACAACAACAAAAAAAACATTCGTATAGCGGGCGTTTTCGCACTCCAGTATTACATAATACAATTTAGCTACCCTATCTAAGGACCACACCAGGAACACAGTTACAAAAGGGTCAAAAAAGATACCCTATTTAAGGACCGAGAACCTCAAAAACCATACCCTATTCCGCAGCACGTACCTATATAGCCCATATATGGGAGTACCCCCCCCCCCCCCCAACCCCGGGTTAATTATACAACGGGCAGTAAATGCAGTACTGACTTGAAGAAGGTTATGGAATGAGATTATTATGTATTCTTTACTGTATAATCCATCTTTAGTTCAGGATGTTTATGTCAACGTGGGCGCTGCCTCTTGTTTACAGTACCATAGAATTGTTGAGAATTGAGTCGTGATTTAACTATTTGTTTATTTGATTAAAGTTGGGTTTCTATTCGGTACATTTTCTGGCAGCATTTAGTGCTTTTACTTGCCAATGATAGCAGTATTGAGTGACTTTAAGTACAACTTTAACGTAAAGGAAACATATGGCTTGTTACTAAAATAGCGTGATAAACATATGCTAGCAATCGTTTGAGCCTTAAGTTGTTACGGAAATATAATCAGTGTATGTGAATATAATCAAGCGTTCGGTAATACTTATAAACAGCGATTGTAAGAAGGGGATTTTGTAAAGGAGGCACACTGTCTGTGAATAATAGAGAAGAACTTTCTGAGAAGTGTAATCCAGAGAAGAGGGAAAAAGGTCAGAAATCGAAAAGAGGAAATGAAATAAATCTTTCAATTGAACTTGTTTTGCCTGTGTTACGACAAGGAGTATCTCGCTCGCTGGGCACTTGGATGACAATAAAACTGTTGTCGAAGCCAAGTTTTGTGGGATTTTTTTTCACAGAGTATTGGCTTGTGGAAGAGTCACTTTTTCGGTAAATGCAATTAACAATTCAACTGTGTTAAAGTCAGTCAGTGAGTCAGTGAGTCAGTGAGTCAGTGAGTCAGTGAGTCAGTGAGTCAGTGAGTCAGTGAGTCAGTGAGTCAGTGAGTCAGTGAGTCAGTGAGTCAGGGAGTCAGGGAGTCAGTGAGTCAGTGAGTCAGTGAGTCAGCGAGTCAGTGAGTCAGTGAGTCAGTGAGTCAGTGAGTCAGTGAGTCAGTGAGTCAGTGAGTCAGTGAGTCAGTGAGTCAGTGAGTCAGTGAGTCAGTGAGTCAGTGGGTCAGTGAGTCAGTGAGTCAGTGAGTCAGTGAATCCGTCAGTTAGTCAGTCATCCCAGCCTTTTCCACCTCCACTTTCTTGATTTCCTATTGCGCGTCTTTTGCTTTTCTTTTCGAGTTAAAGTCGCAGAAGTGTTGGGTAAGTGAAACTGCCATCTTTAATTAAGATAAACCGTAATTTAATTAGCTACTGCCGTAATCTTTGAATTGCTTTGTTTTTCACAACAGTATTTGAAGTAGCCGTCGTTATCCATTGATCTTTGTCAAAACGGAAAAAAAATAGTTATGTACTTACACGTATATACATGTAATAATTTGCTGGATGGAAGTCCTAAAATTAATCAGGTACGGTTACGGTTTTAGGCGATAAAGAGACTGCGCTTTGTGCTAGCTATCTTTTGACTGTTAACTGGAACTGACTTAATCAATAACGAAGAGCTTAAGTTCAACTGGAAGTCAAATTAACAAACTTAATTTAGCTAGCTTCCATATCTTTTTTGACATTATCAATTTGACCTCTAGAACAATGCACAGGTGAAGGATAAATAGATTAAACATTCTGCCTAACGGGAGCCTCTAATTAATCAGGTTACCGTTTTACGCGAGAAAAAGACTACCCATTAGATGCCGGCTGTCTTATGAAAAGAGATTCGATTGCAAGGTAATCAAACCAAATTTTTATACCTCCCAAGTCAAATGCGTTTTCCGATTGGAGGAAAATGCGTCAGGTGTCGTGGGTCAAAACTCAGTAACTTACTAGGACATAGGCAAAGTGGGCATTTCTCCTAGTTTTGGGTCGCTGCGTTTTCCCAAACTTCGAGACTCGTCGAAATGTTTTGCGGAAATTTAGAGAGCCCAGTATGGGGGCGCCATTTTGGTGAAGCTCTTTGCTCAACACAATGGCTGCCGGAAAATAGTGCAAACATCTAAAGCTTATTTGGGCTATCTGGGCGACTGATTATCCAAATTGAACCGACAAGCTTTTACAAAAGTACTTTTCCAAACACTTAGACTCCTAAAAAGGCGAAATATTACAGTGAATATTTTTCCACAAACGCGATCGGAGCGGTTTGTTACCCACCGCTTTAACTCTGAATTTCACTTAAATGCGGCTGTTTCCAAGCCAAGAACGCTATTGAACTGAAAAGCTGTAAACAGATATAAATTTAGGTATTCCTGTGTCTAATGAGGATGAAGACTTGCATGGCTCTTTAGTTTTGAATTTTAGAATTTAATGAAGTAGCGCGAAAACGATCGTTTGATTTTTTTTCAAAAACAGAAAAGAATAGTCATGTACTTCCGCGTATATAAATCCAATACTTTGTTTGATGAAAGTGTAGGATTAATCAGGAACGGTTTCCGTTTCCACTTTCACTTTATTACCCCTCTATTAAGCGTCTTTTCTTTTCTTTCGTGTTAAAACCGTAGAAGTGTTGCGCAAGTAAAACTGCCATCTTTAATTAATGTAGACTGCAAATTTAATTAGCTATTGCCGTAATCTTTGAATTGTTTTGTTTTTTACAACTGTATTTGAAGTAGCCGTCACTATCCAGTGATTTTTTTCAGAAAACAGAATAAAAATAGCTATGTCCTTTGGCGTATATACATCTAAAATTTTGTTTGATGTTAGTCACTCTATAATTAATCAGGTATGGTATTTATTTTGGGCGATAAAGAGACTACGCCTTCGGTGCCACCTCTCTTGTGACTGTCAACTGGAACCGACATAATCAATAACGAAGAGCTGAAGTTTAACTGCAAGCCAAATTAAGCTTCCACAATTTTTTGATATTATCAATTTGACCTTGAGAACAATGTACAGGTGAACGATGAATAAATCCAATATTTTACCTAATGGAGGCCTTTAATTAATCAGGTTACCTTTTTATCCGAGAAAAAGACCATCCATTAGATGCAAGCTGTCTTATGGGAAGAGATTCAATTGCAAGGTAAACAAACCAATTTGTTATACCTCCCAACTTAAATGCGTTTTGCGATTCGAGGAGAACGCCTCACGTGTCGTGGGTCAAAACTCTTTAACTCCCTAGGGAAGCAACGACATGAGATTTCGACTCGCACGTGATTAGATTGTGCTCCTTTATACCGTAGTAAATTTGTGAGCCAGAAGGCGTAAAGGAAACGATTTCTTTGCAATTTTTTTTCCAGTTTTAAGTTAAAGGTATAATAAAACACTTAATGAGTGGAGCTCGACCTCAATGTTTGACAGAGGTGACTGTTTCCTTTGGCGCCAGTTAGTTAGTGCCTATCAATTAAGTCTCCCTTTTTAATCTTAATTGTTTAAACCTTAGAAGTTTTAATTGAAAAATGATTTGCAAAGAGCAATCTAGATCTTGTCAGCTTTGTTATAAAGGTTTCACGGCTTGTGATTCTTTCAAGTGAATTTAGGGTGTGACAACCTCTCAAAGTTGACGTCCCATTCACCCTGGTGATTTGGAAGAGAACAGATCGAGACTGAACAACTAGAGCTGCCAAAAAATAAAATTCACCTGGAAACATGCACTCAATGTGTTAAATTTTGAAACAACAGGCAAATGAACATCAGGACGAATGCATATACAGAATGTACCCATTGCTGTCTACTTTTGGTAAAGGGCCTAAATAGAAATTAGCTCAAGAAAAGTAACTAAGTGATGAATTGACCAAATTTAATATCTGTTTTATCCGCTTGATCCTTTTCTTCCCAATGAAAACTTTTGTATTTTACCATCTTTAGCTCCGACACAGATAAACTTCATGCATGGTGTGAGATCGATAACAAACTATTAATTTGCCTTCAATTGAACGCAGACGAGCCGATTTCCTTTCAGGGACAATATAACATTACAATTTTTTTATTAACTTTTCATTACACGTTCATATTTAACATTCCTTAAGTTACAATATTAACAATAATCGTTGTTTCTATTTGTTTCGATAGTTGTAAACTTTTGTTGGTATCATCGTCAATTTAAATGACCTTTCCACCTCCACTTTCTTGTTCCTCTATTACCATATTTTGCTTGTCTATTTGAGTTAAAATCGCAGAAGTGTTGGGTAAGTGAAACTGTCATCTTTAATTAATATAAACCGTAATTTAATTAGCTATTGCCGTAATCTTTGAATTGTTTTGTTTTTACAACTGTTTTTGAAGTAGCCGTCAATGTCCATAAATATATTTTTTTCAAAAACAAAAAAATAATCATGTACTTCTGCGTATATACATCTAATTTTTCTGTTTGATGGGAGTCTATAATTAACCAGGTACGGTTTCGGTCTTAGGCGATGAAGAGACTACGCTTTCGGTGCCAGCTCTCTTGTGACTTTCAACCGGAACTGGCATAATCAAAAACAAAGAGATGAAGTTCAATTGCAAGTCAAATTAACAAACTTAATTTAGCTTCCATATTTTTTGAATACCTGAGCGGGCAAGTTGGAGCTATCTTTCCCGCTCTGAGCTACCCGTTGTATCTCGCAAGAATTCCCTTATTGACCAAGTCTGAGGTCAAGATGGCTGCATATTGGCCTCGTTCTTTTTTGCAAGTTTATGGACCTTGACTCCGTCTCGGTCCATAAACACTCAAGAAAAGAAATTGACCAATATCCAGCCATCTTGACCTCAGACTTGGTCAATAACCATATTTAATAAAGTCTCCTTTTTTTTAATCTTATCTGATTAAACCTTGGACGTTTTAATTAAACAATGATTTGCAACGAGGAATCTAGAGTCTTGTCAGCTTTGTTATATAGGCTTCTCGGCCTGTGATTGGTTAAAATGAATTTAGGGTGAGTCTTGTCAACTTTGTTATATAGGCTTCTCGGCCTGTGATTGGTTAAAATGAATTTAGGGTGTGACATTAAGGTTTATAACAGCACTTCTCAGAGCTGAGGTCCCATTCACCCTGGTGATTTGGAAGAGAGCAGATTGAGAACAACAAGAGCTGTAAGACTGATATCTTACTTTACGTCCACCATCATGGTAAGTGCCGCACAGAAGAAAAAGTTGCAGTTCAATGTTGCAAATTCACAGATCTAGAATTTTTCCCGATTTCGTTCCACAGAGTTTGATTAAACCAGAAATGAAGATCAAGCTGCGTATGGAAGGCAATGTAAACGGGCACCCGTTTGTTATTGAAGGAATTGGAAACGGCCATCCTTTCGAGTAAGTAAAAGTGTAAAAATGTTTAAAAATTGTGATCAGCTTTACGGCGGCCTCCTTTCGACTGTTTGAGGAATGTTTATTTTAGCTGAACTAGAGAATTCGAATAAACCACTATTTCTTTCAGTACGTATTGCGGCAGATAGAGGCTATATCTTTCCTTCCGTTAAGCTTGCGACCATTAAGATGATCGACGAAGAATTCTCTAGATTGGCTATATGGGAATTCACTTCGGTGGTTTCGCTCTTACATCACTGATAGGAAACACTGCACATGTTGTGGGAACGAGTTGCCTGACGAGTGGAGAACATAGCGAGAAAATCTATATCGAGACTTTCAAAATTTTGTAATTATCCTCACGTAGAAATTGATACCTAAAATGTAGGTAGCTTCGCTCTATATGAAAATAATTGCAGGGTTAAGAGTTTGTTTTATTCTGTTCAATATTTAAATTCTGGCGTAAGCTTCTATTTGCTTGTAAGCCAAGGATATTACTTGGGCTATATCAGGTTAAAAACCACACCCTCAATGGGGGTGTGGCCAGGCTATTAAGTACCAAGTTATATAAACCTCTTCATTTTTATTTTATCAAGTGATGTCTACCTTATTTCTCTTGGTCTCTCTCTTTTTTGCCAGTAAAAAATGGTGTATCTTGCCGCATTAAGAGGTCGTTGAGACCTGATTTGTGTCGAAGTAAGCAGTGAAAAAGTGCCGTACTATTTAAAAGAGCGAGCAATCAATTTACTCAGTCGAACGGAACGTACTGCTATGTTTCACGCGGTGCACGTAAATGAAAGCCACCAATAAAACGATTTTTAACAACCATACGGCTGTGAATGTTTGACGCCAGACTCTCAATGTCAAAGGAAATATTCACTTGTTTAATTGGGGCTTTATATAGTAAGAGGATGAATATTAATGGTGTTGAACCAAGAGAACGAACTTAGCCGAGAACTTTAGAACTGCTCTTTAAATCAATCATCCCACCTACTTTTGTGACATCGTTTTTCTCAGGATTCAGTGACGGAAAAAAAGTCAAAATTTCACATAAACAGACGTTACCTTACCTTTGGTTTTCTGTTTGTGTTATAGGGGAAAACAAAGTATGGATCTTGTAGTCAAAGAAGGCGGACCTCTCCCTTTTGCCTACGATATCTTGACAACAGCATTCCATTACGGCAACAGAGTTTTTGCTAAATACCCAGACCATATACCAGACTACTTCAAGCAGTCGTTTCCTAATGGATTTTCTTGGGAGCGAAGCCTGATTTTTGAAGACGGGGGCGTTTGCATCGCTACAAATGACATAACGTAAGTAAGATGTAAAGCTGATGCTTCCTGCATTGAAAAACGTAGCACTGTGTTCTAGATTAATAAAATTTGACTAGTTCCAAACCATCACAAGTAGTGTCGCCCTCTTGTTTTGATGATGCTAGAAATTTTCATCTTGAAATAATTTGAACTACAAAGTTAACTATTTTTTTTCTAAAGTCTCTCTTTGTGTTTAGATCCATAAGGAACAAAATAACAAAAATTGCTTCTCGTATCGCTGCCCCTTGTGCCGGAGCACTTATTTCTTGTTTTATAAATCTCTGTTAAATTCTATTGCTAACCATACCTTTAATCAAATCGTCTTCAGTCTTGTATCTTCACTTGGTAACGCGAAGTTTGTGTCACTTCTCTTTTTTCAGACTGGAAGGTGACACTTTCATTAACAAAGTTCGATTTTATGGTGTGAACTTTCCCCCCAACGGTCCTGTTATGCAGAGGAAGACGCTGAAATGGGAGTCATCCACTGAGAAAATGTATTTTCGTGATGGAGTGTTGACGGGTGATATCACTATGGCTCTGCTGCTTAAAGGAGATGCTCATTACCGATGTGACTTCAGAACTACTTACAAGTAAGCTTTCGTCAACACAGAGACAATTTTTAGTGGACAATGCCTAAGAATAGAATCAGTAAACTAAGCTCTGATTTCTTGATTATGGATGCCCCTTGTTGGGATTAGGATGAAGACGACTTCTAAATTAGCTAAACCACAAAGTTAAAACAGCGCGTAACTTTACCTATATGTAGGAGATAAAGATAAAGTATTTCTCTCAGGTTAGTGAGGTTTCGGAAGCAGTTAATGATCAGTGAAAGGTGTTTTTATAAGTGAAATAGCGTAATTTCTTTTGTAATGCGCTTGTGCACCCAACCCAGTGTCATTGATCTGAGTTGTTTGTACCTTTACAGATCTAGGCAGGAGGGTGTCAAGTTGCCAGGCTATCACTTTGTGGATCACTGCATTACCATTTTGAACCATGACAAAGACTACAACAAGGTTAAGCTGTATGAGCATGCTGTTGCCCATTCTGGATTGCCGGACAACGTTAAGTAAGGGCCAGACGACAATCAGACCACAACAAGGAGAAAAGAAAAGTGGTTTTTGTTTGGTTTTTTAGAAACTTAAAATGTCAAACCGTTTCCATAAAGATGGAACAGTGCTAATCGATTATATAGCTTAAGTAATGCTTACAATAAAAACAATATATCTGTAGCTAAGCAGCTGAGACATAGGCAGCGCTTATTTTGTGCACATCTAAATATTTTACTTTCTTCTTGTTACTTTTGATGAGTTTGTGGGTTTTAGAGAAAAGTGTGTACGAGGTTCCGTGATCTCTAAATACTGATAATGGGACTGACTCATTTTGCCCCGTCCATTCTGGGACATCGTGGCACGGTTCTGACACCTATACTTACGAAATTTCTTCGGTTAATTATCCCGGGGGGTACTCCCACGAATTTTGGATAGGGGTGTGCCGCGAAGGTTGTTTAACCCTGACCCTATTTAAGGACTAAGAAAGCGAAAATTGATACCCTTTTTAAGGCCCGAACACGAAAAATGACACCCTATTCAAGGCAATTAAACCTCTGTAAATCTGTTGCAAAAGCATTTTGTTAATACTTAACAGGATACATAAAGTCTTTTTTTAAAAAAACAACAACAACAAAAAATTCGTATAGCGGGCGTTTTCTCACTCCAGTATTAGATAATACAATTTAGCTACCCTATCTAAGGACCACACCAGGAACACAGTTACAAAAGGGTCAAAACCGATACCCTATTTAAGGACCGAGAACCTCAAAAACCATACCCTATTCCGCAGCACGTACCTATATAGCCCATATATGGGAGTACCCCCCCCCCCCCCCCGCCCCCACCCCGGGTTAATTATACAACCGGCAGTAAATGCAGTACTGACTTGTAGAAGGCCTATGGAATGAGATTCTTATGTATTCTTTACTGTATAATCCATCTTTAGTTCAGGATGTTTATGTCAACGTGGGCGCTGCCTCTTGTTTACAGTACCACAGAATAGTTGAGAATTGAGTCGTGATTTAACTATTTGTTTATTTGATTAAAGTTGGGTTTCTATTCGGTACATTTTCTGGCAGCATTTAGTGTTTTTACTTGCCAATGATAGCAGTATTGAGTGACTTTAAGTACAACTTTAACATAAAGGAAATATATGGCTTGTTACTAAAATAGCGTGATAAACATATGCTAGCAATCGTTTGAGCCTTAAGTTGTTACGGAAATATAATCAGTGTATGTGAATATAATCAAGCGTTCGGTAATACTTATAAACAGCGATTGTAAGAAGGGGATTTTGTAAAGGAGGCACACTGTCTGTGAATAATAGAGAAGAACTTTCTGAGAAGTGTAATCCAGAGAAGAGGGGAAAAGGTCAGAAATCGAAAAGAGGAAATGAAATAAATCTTTCAATTGAACTTGTTTTGCCCGTGTTACGACAAGGAGTATCTCGCTCGCTGGGCACTTGGATGACAATAAAATTGTTGTCGAAGCCAAGTTTTGTGGGATTTTTTTCACAGAGTACTGGCTTGTGGAAGAGTCACTTTTTCGGTAAATGCAATTAACAATTCAACTGTGTTAAAGGCAGTCAGTCAGTCAGTCAGTGGGTCAGTGAGTCAGTGAGTCAGTGAGTCCGTCAGTTAGTCAGCCATCCCAGCCTTTTCCACCTCCACTTTCTTGATTCCTATTTCGCGTCTTTTGCTTTTCTTTTTGAGTTAAAGTCGCAGAAGTGTTGGGTAAGTGAAACTGCCATCTTTAATTAAGATAAACCATAATTTAATTAGCTATTGCCGTAATCTTTGAATTGCTTTGTTTTTTACAACAATATTTGAAGTAGCCGTCGTTGTCCATTGATCTTTGTCAAAACAGAAAAAAAAAAAATAGATAGATAGATTAAACATTCTGCCTAACGGGAGCCTCTAATTAATCAGGTTACCGTTTTACGCGAGAAAAAGACTACCCATTAGATACCGGCTGTCTTATGAAAAGAGATTCGATTGCAAGGTAATCAAACCAAATATTTATACCTCCCAAGTCAAATGCGTTTTCCGATTGGAGGAAAATGCGTCAGGTGTCGTGGGTCAAAACTCAGTAACTTATTAGGACATAGGCAAAGTGGGCATTTCTCCTATTTTTGGGTCGCTGCGTTTTCCCAAACTTCGAGTTTCGTCGAAATGTTTTGCGGAAATTTAGAGAGCCCAGTATGGGGGCGCCATTTTGGTGAAGCTCTTTGCTCAACACAATGGCTGCCTGAAAATGGTGGAAACATCTAAAGCTTATTTGGCTATCTGGGCGACTGATGTTCCAAATTGAACCGACAAGCTTTTACAAAAGCACTTTCCTAACACACTAAAAAGGCTAAAAATTACAAAGAAAAGTGAATATTTTTCCACAAACGCGATCGGAGCGGTTTGTTACCCACCGCTTTAACTCTGAATTTCAAAACGCGGTTGTTTCCAAGCCAAGAACGCTATTGAGCTGAAAAGCTGTAAACAGATATAAATTTAGGTTTTTCTGTGTCTAATGAGGATGAAGACTTTCATGGCTCTTTAGTTTTGGATTTTAGAATTTAATGACATAGAGTAAAGACGATCATCTGATTTTTTTCAAAAACAGAAAAAATAAAATAGTCATGTACTTCCGCGTATATAAATCCAATATTTTGTTTGATGAAAGTGTAGGATTAATCAGGAACGGTTTCCGTTTCCCTTTTCACTTTATTACTCCTCTATAAAGCGTCTTTTTCTTTTCTTTCGTGTTAAAACCGCAGAAGTGTTGCGTAAGTGAAACTGCCATCTTTAATTAATGTAAACTGTAAATTTAATTAGCTATTTCCGTAATCTTTGAATTGTTTGTTTTTTACAACTGTATTTGAAGTAGCCGTCGCTATCAATTTATTTTTGTTTTTCAAAAAAGCAGAATAAAAATGGATATATACTTTCGCGTATATACGTCTAAGATTTTGTTTGATGTAAGTCTATAATTAATCAGATAAGGTATTTATTTGGACGATAAAGAGACTACGCTTTCGGTGCCACCTCTCTTGTGACGGTCAACTGGAACTGACATAATTAATAACGAAGAGCTGAAGTTTAACTGCAAGTCAAATTAAAATATTTAATTTTGCTTCCACATTTTTTTGATATTATTAATTTGACCTGAGAACAATGTAAAGATTCGATTCGAGGAGAACGCCTCACGTGTCGTGGGTCAAAACTCTTTAACTCCCTAGGGAAGCAACAACATGAGGTTTCGACTCGCACGTGATTAGATTGTGCTCCTTTATACCGCAGTAAATTTGTGAGCCAGAAGGCGTAAAGGAAACGATTTCTTTGCAATTTTTTTCCAGTTTTAAGTTAAAGGTATAATAAAACACTTAACGTGGCCGAACACAGTTTTCAAGCGCCTATGCCTAATCCATCATAACTTTTAAACTATTTATGCTTTGGCGCCCATTTTTCGCAAGAGTCGAGGTTAACCACAGAAATATTTATTCTCGCATTTTGACTAGGGTGTGTGCTGTTGCCATGGCAACGGGGCTGGTTAAAAACAAGGCTTAAATAATGGTTTTTGTTGATTTAAAAAAAATCCAGTCGTTAGATTGTTTTCATATTTTGCAAACTAAGAATTGACATTAAATCCCTTCTGTGAACACGGTTCTAATAAGATTTTGACATAGGCGATTTTCGTAATTCGCCGTTAATCGTTTTCTGTATTATTAAAAATTCCCTATGTCAAAATTCATATTTTTTTGATAGATCATTCACGTGGTCTCCGATCTATTTTTCTGCCTAATTTCTTAAAATTCTAACGACTGGATCGTTAGAAATCGGCATGTTTCTGCTAAAGCAATCGGTGTCAATTTTTCGAGCAACTGCGCATGCGTTGCATTTAACTGGGTTCTTTCGGTAACAAACAAAAGCTGAAAATTGCTGGGTTCTTTGCATCGTTACCTTTTCTAACATATCTCTGTAATAAAAGACTAAAGCCATCAATACACTGCGTTCAATTATAGAGAAAAATAGCACAGATAGTGCGGGTGTTGAGTAAATGAAATGATCGCTCTACTAACGGTATGTTTGTTTTTTGAAATCCTTGTGCACGTGCTAAATATTGCATCAGCGAAAGCACGCGCGAAAACTGTGTTCGGCAACCTTAATGGGCGGAGCTCGACCTCAATGTTTGACAGTCTCGGAGAAACAAAGGTGACTGTTTCCTTTGGCGCCAGTTAGTTAGTGCCTATTAATTAAGTCTCCTTTTTTAATCTTAATTGATTAAACATTAGAAGTTTTAATTGAAAAATGACTTGCAAAGAGGAATCTAGATCTTGTCAGCTTTGTTGTAAAGGCTTCCCGGTTTGTGATTCTTTTAAGTGAATTTAGGGTGTGACATTAAGGTTTATAACAGCACCTCTCAAAGTTGAGGTCCCATTCACCCTGGTGATTTGGAAGAGAACAGATCGAAACTGAGGAACTAGAGCTGTCAAAAAATAAAATTCACCCGGAAACATGCACTCAATTTGTCAAATTTTGAAACAACAGGCAAATGAACATCAGGACGAATGCGTATACAAAATGTAGTCATTGCTGTCTACTTTTGGTAAAGGGCCTAAATAAAAATTAGCTCAAGAAAAGTAACTAAGTGATGAATTGACCAAATTTAATATCTGTTTTAACTCGGTCCTTTTCTTCGCAATAAAAACAAAAATTCCTGGCTTTTTGTATTTTACCATCTTTAGCTCCGACACAGATAAATTTCATGCATGATTTGAGATCGATAACAAACTATTAATTTACCTTCAATTGAACGCAGACGAGCCGATTTCCTTTCAGGGACAATATAACATTACAATTTTTGTGTTAACTTTTCATTACATGTTCATATTTAATTTAATATTCCTTGAGGTACAATGCTAACAATAATCGTTGTTTTTATTTGTTTCGATAGTTGTAAGCTTTTGTTGGCATCATCGTCAACTTAAATGGCTTTTCTACTTCTACTTTTTTATTCCTCTATTTACGCATCTTTTGCTTCTCTTTGTGAGTCAAAATCGCAGAGGTGTTGGGTCTGTGAAACTGCCATCTTTAATTAATGTAAACCGTAATTTAATTAGCTATATTGCCGTAATCTTTGAATTGTTTTGTTTTTACAACTGTTTTTGGAGTAGCCGTCAAGGTCGATTTTTTTTTTTTCAAAAACACAAAAAATAGTTATGTACTTCTGCGTATATATATCTAACTTTTCTATTTGATGGAAGTCTAAAATTAATCAGATACGGTTTCTGTCTTAGGCGATGAAGAGACTACGCTTTCGGTGCCAGCTATCTTGTGACTTTCAACTGGAACTGACATAATCAATAACAAAAAGATGAAGTTCAATTGCCTCTAATTAATAAAGTTACTGTTCTACGCGGCAAAGAGACTGTACCTTCGATGCCGGCAATCTTATGAAAAGAGATTCAATTGCAAGGTAAACAAACCAAAATAATTAAGTCTCCTTTTATAATCTTATTTATTAGACGTTGTAATTAAACAATGATTTGTGAAAAGGAATCTAGACCTTGTCAGCTTTGTTATAAAGGCTTCCCGGCTTGTAATTGGTTCAAATGAATTTAGGATGTGTGACTGACTACCCGAGCGGGCAGGATGGGCTATCGTGCCCGCTCTAAGCTACCCGCTGTATCCCGCAAGAAATGTTTCTCCGAGAGCCATATAATAATTCATTTATAATAATTCATTTATTTATTTATCGACTCCGTCTCGGTCCATAAACACGCCAAAAAAGAACTTGACCGATATCCAGCCACCTTGACCTCAGACTTGGTCAATAACTCATATTTAATTAAGTTTCCTTTTTTAATCTTATCTGATTAGACCTTAGACGTCTTAACTGGCTTAACTGGCTTGTGATTGGTTGAAATGAATTTAGGGTGTGACGTTAAGGTTTATAACAGCACCTCTCAGAGTTGGGGTCCCATTCAACCTGGTGATTTGGAAGAGAGCAGGTTGAGAATAACAAGAGGTGTAGAACTGATATCTCACTTTACGTCGACCATCATGGTCTAGAATCTTTCCCGATTTCGTTCCACAGAGTTTGATTAAGGTGCTGGCACACTAGGGGTCATTTTACAGCTACATGACCCTGGAACATGAAGCAGTTTTAAAATCATATTCCATACATATAACGCGGCATAGAGCGGGAACCTATAGCAGGGACACGAAGCATCTACCAAATCACAACATGAACACACAAAACAAACTGCGCCATAAACTTGTCCCTGGGGCATCTATCCATTTTACTCACACACTACGGGCATTTTACATGCATGTGTACCGGGGACAGGCAGCGGGTACAAAATCACAACTAACACAGACAATTGAGCAAAGCAGCGGGAACACGTCCCAGGGACTTGTAGCAGCGGTAAATTCCTGTTTCGTTCACATGAGGAGGGATGAGCAGGCTCCTGTATCGGAGGTGCGCGGCAGGGACAACATCAAATTGCGCACATACATTCGCAACAGAAGGCATTACATGTTCCGGGGACATGAAGCCGCAGTCAAATCATGTTTCATTCATACGAGTGGAAATGTAGCAGGCACTTTAATACGGAGCTCACAGCAGGGACAAAACGTATTTACGCACACACACTCGCAACTGCAGTTATTGCGTGTCTCAGGGAAATGTACCTGCAAGGTGTTGCAATGTCTGAGTTCTTCGTGCCACACGATTTCACACCCATGTTTTGTCACTGCAACATGTCCCGCCAAAGTTCATTTGGTCGAACTTCACGCGGCATGTTGTTATTACAAAAATAGTGAAGAACAGGATCTTCAGTTCAAGAATTATCTCAAGGAAGAGCCGGACCCGGGCCTAATTATCATAAATAAAAGCAGGAACAGGGCCGTGTAAAAATAATAAATCAAGGGAAAGGGTTGACGGCGCAGGTGGACAGGCCAACATGCGTACGGCCTGCATAATGGCGCCCCGATAGCTGCGATACAACAAGTACTGCCCAGACAAATTCACATGGACTCCGTCCGATAAATACAGGTCTCTAGATGGTTCGGAAAAACCGCGATGATGCCAACAGAAAACATGGAATGGGGTCCAGAACTCCGCGAAGATACTGGTTAAGAATCAGTGCTGCATCATTGAAAATCGAAGCACGAACACGAGGGATCACCTCGCACACACCAAAAACGCGAGCGGCGTAAGAGTCCAGTAACAACCGAACGAATTCCTCGATCTCCGATCTAACGACCTCTGGCCGTAGATCAGAAAGGTCATTGGTACCTATTTCCACAATTACAGCATGCGGAGAAAGGGAAGAAAACTATGGAAAGCCATAAAGGACAAAAGTGGTCGAGATTATTTTTAAGATTCAGTTTTTAGGGTAATAAGCCCAGATATCATTCCATCAAGCGAGATGCAAATCCACCCTTTCAGAATTGATATTGATCTTTCGAGATTTATTCTCGTGGGTCGAGAAATTTTGTGGCCAATCGAGTATTTTTTCACCGGTCGAGAATTTTTTTTGTCGGTCGAGAATTTTTTGGGCGGTCGAGAAACTTTTTGTCGGTCAAGAATTTTTTGGCCGGTCGAGAATTTTTTTTTTCGGTCGAGAATTTTTTGGGCGGTCGAGAATATTTTTCACAGGTCGAGAAACGTTTTGTTGGTCGAGAATTTTTTTTGTCGGTCGAGAATTTTTTTTGTCGGTCGAGAATTTTTTTTGTCGGTCGAGAATTTTTTTTGTCGGTCGAGAATTTTTTTGTCGGTCGAGAATTTCCTGACCGGTCGAGAATATTTTTCACCGGTCGAGGAACTTTTTTGTCGGTCGAGAATTTTTGGCCGGTCGAGAATTATTTTACCAGTCGAGAATTGTTTTTGGTCGATCGAGAACAGTTTTCACCGGTCGAGAATTGTTTTACCGTTCGAGAATAGTTTTTGTTGGTCGAAAAGTTTTTTGCCGATCGAGGACGGAGAGATTTTTGTGGGCAGCAGGCGTTTACGCGCCAAAACGTATCACGTGGTATAAACATGGCGTCCAATTCAGCAGGGAATGTGCTTAGGGAAATTCTTGGCAGAATCGACGAGTTATCCGCAGCAATTGAGCAAAATGGGTCATCTTTAAGCAGTGCAACAACTCCTCAATCAACGTGATCAGTAGAAAACGAAGTTCGGAACGTATTTGGCGCTCTTCATCAAGCTCCTTCCTCAACTGCCAGCGCATCCTCCCCTGCGGTTAGTGCTCCTCAAAATGGTCCTTTATACACTATGAGGAGGAACCTGACGCTCTTTTCGGGGAGGAAAAGGAAAGGGTGCGACACCTTCAGGTTCCTTCTCACGTGACGTGATACTCATTTCAGGTCTCGATGACGAAGACGTTCCACGCCAAGGAAACAGAGTTTTTCTTCAAGAAAGTGGACATGTCATTATGGAATTCCAATTTAAGAAAGGGTGGAGTGATTTGGAAGTAGGGCTGAAGATCAGAGAGGCTTTTCAGGATATCATTTCTCGGTTAGTCGATTTCGAAATTTTACAATCGGTTCACACCAAACTATTGGGGCCTACGTTAGCTCAAGGACTGTACTTGACTGGAGCAATGATTCATGGCATATTCAGGGACAAACCAATCCATGTGCGACCAACGCAGCAGATTTTGAAACTTCCTAAGCAACGTAAGACCCGAGACGACCTTGATGATCAGGTTAATTTTGACAACGAGTTTGAGGTAACCAATGGTAACTTAAGCAATGGTAACTTAACCAATGGTAACCTGGGATTACTTTCTTCAACGAGAGCCACAGGAGAGAAAGCTGCAGATACCGTGAATTTCCCATCAGTGCCAAATAGCTGCAGTGACAATAATGCCATCGATGCTATGGGGAGTGGTTTGCCATCCACATCAGGCAGTGCACCAACCAGCTATGATGAGATGAATGCCATCACCGACTCATCAGAGCAGTATCAGCACCACTTCCAAATGCATATGACAACTACATTGGTGCCCTTTATGAAAGTAGTTCTGATGAAGATGCTGACCTATTTGCAGCCATTTATGCAAGTATTGCAGATCAGAAAAGGAGCAGCATGCCCTCTGGTGAGAAGGAGGTTGATGTTGTCATAAGGAAGTTCATTAATGACAACCTTCAGCCTGCAAGTGAAGAAGAGTATTGTCGAATTTATTGTCGAGCACCCTAGCAGCCATTCAGAGAAGTACATTCTCCTTTGTCAAACCAGTTCATGTGTCGTTCTCAGGAGAGGAAGCAGCTGATACAGGTGGTCCCCGAAGAGAATATTTTCGGCTTTAATGTCATCATTGAAAAATCTGGGTATATTCCAAAGAAGCTGGTTCTCTCACGACTTACATCTTCTTCGCTGCAAGAAATACGAACTTGGTGGAAAGTTGGTCTCCTGGAGTGTCCTTCAAGGTGGATCAGGACCCAATTGCTTATCACAAGAGAGATTTTCAGTAATGCCAAGTTTCAGGGTTATCTTGATTGTTAAATCAGGATATTAGATTCTATTAACAGTATGAAAATTGTCTTAAGAATCACATGAACTTTATGGATGGAACACTTTATTTCTGAGTGAGATGGGTTGGGCAATAGCCACAAAATATTCCGGCAAAGCAAAAACAGCTGCAAATAATAATATTATGCATAGTGAGCCAGCCCCCAAAACATACATGTGCAAAACAAAAACACCCTGTACCACTGAAAGTTGAAAGAAATCCTGCTTAGAAAAATTGCACTCTGAGACGTAATGGTCCATCCCTTAGTGAATTTCAGTAGGATTGTAAATGTTTGTTACTAATAAAAAATGTTCACTTTCAGTTGTTGGAATTTAGTTGTCACCTGAAGGCATCCATTTGTTCAATTCCACACTACAGTCTTGCTAGTGTAGCATAAGAATGTCAGCTGCCGAACAGAAAATAAGTGCATGTAAAAGTAAGGAGAATTGTTGTCTTTAGTTTCGGGATGAAATGGGAAAATAAACTCTTTTAAGGTCTTGGTTTACAAGTACTACAAAATTATGTGAATTCAACTTGACTGATAAGATGCTATATTCTCTTTAGTTTATTGTCAGTCCTCAGTATTTTGTTTTATTATATGGCTGTGTCTCACAAGGACTGGGAACTACAGAATAAACAGTTCACAAAATTGATTGGCTGAAATCGATATTAGGTGGTCTGGATTTTCCCATCAAGACCGGCATGTAGACAGGTTATATTTTGAGGAGAAAACGTTGCAAACTAAAATGAAAAACTCTTGACTAGTTTCTTCTAGCAATACTTATTTATGGAAGTGCCAAAAAGCCTGATGAGAAAAAAGTAAGGAGGACGTGTTAACTTTGGCAGAATTGTTCAGCTCATCACCATTCGCAAGCAAAATGTCAGTTACCTACAAACCAGTTACATTAAATGAATTAAATTGTTTGCCATATAATAAACATCTTATTATCTGACCTTAGTCTGTCTGTATGGGAGAATCTTGGTCTCGGTCATGAGTACCGACCTCCTCGTCGGTTATTAAGAGCTATTGACAGAAGCATGTACCAGTATGTGTATGGGATGGTCCTTTTTTGTTTGTTCACCAAAATTGATTACTCTATTATTATGATGAAGTATACAACATGGTAATGGAAAAATAGGACACCAACACCTTGACTGGCTTCTCTGAACTGATAGATCTGTGAGTTCATGAATGCATACCACAGCCAGCTTTGGAATTGTCTCAATTCATTGCTTCATACGAGTGGAATATGTCTGCCTTAAATATCTGTATACTCTAACAGAAAACTTTGGAAAGTTAACATGCAATAACCCGGCAAAATACTCAAGGTACTTGAAATTTTGTGGCTGACTCCCCAGGGGTTGATAAGAAGAAAGACCTTGGGAACGAGGTTGCAAAATCACATGTCCTAGGAACAATGAACAAAGTTTTATATTTTTTTGTCATAGAAACCACAGTAGAGATCAGAAGAATGTTGTGTCTTTACGAAATATTCAGACCTCCCTACAAATTCACGTGTTATTTAAACTCCAACTTCTCTTGAAGCTCCACCATAGCACCATCTTTGGCCATCAAGAACCCCTGCCCCACCTACCACAGAAATTTCCAGTGAACTTGAGGTTGGCATGGATATTTTGTAAAACAACACATCATTAATGAGCTTTTGCGATACATTGGTCATAATGGACATTATTTGCACCACAAGGAAATTCTTATAATAAATTTGCCATCCATGGTGATGCTCTCAGGATATCAAGTGAAAGAATGATGCTCAGAAAATAGCAAAAGTCGTGTAAGAAGCTTTATATGAATTCAGTCTTCTTAACAATCCCAACAACAACTGTCTTTTACAACCCAATGTTTTAAATGTCAAATATTTAGCAAACAAGATGGCATATATCCTCAGTGATTGTCTTAAAAGCAAAAGTAAAACAGAAACCAGTCAGGCAACAATGCAGTCTTTTTGGTACCTCCTAATGCAAAAATTACAACGTACTGACCGCCAACAAACTTTAAGTAGAATGTCACAGGGGATGTTACATTTTAAGTTTTGTGCTTAAAAGTCTAAGTTACATTAAAACTTGAGTTCCAGTTGGAATTTAGTGTGTTGTACACATGTATCACAACTATCATTCAAGAACTTTTGGGTTCTTACATCTCACCTCTATAATTATAACACTGTCTATAAGAAGCCATCTATTAGTTCCAACAAGACTCATTAGGGTGAATAATGTTCTCTCAGATAATTGCATACGGTAAGGTAATGCCATATTTTGTAATTACCATCATCAACAAGAGGATCTGGGACAAGTTGGCTGATCTCATTAAGCTGGTATTCTGTTAACTGAATGGTGCTTTCTGGTACAACAACATTGTTATCTGTTTCAAGTTCACCAACTGGACCATCAGGATCAATGCCAAACAAGGACACATCACCTACATCGAAATCTTCAACACCAGTGTGAACAATTTCCGAATGCCAGAGTGCCAGAGGAGAAGTACTATTCATTGTTCGCAAACCGTGGTGGTTCCATTGCAAGATAAACTCGTCTAATGAAGCTCGTATGGCTGGCAGATAAACATAATGAAGAGCAAATATATGTTGTTCATTGTGCGAATCAAGAATGCCATCCTTCGTCCATACAAACCAAATACACAGGAGGAAGACAACAAAACAGGCTTGTGACGAACATACATTATATAGTGAGGAGTGCAGAATACAAAACAGCTATGAGCAAATCGACGATTGAATGCCTAAAACCCTTTTTTCTAAAGAAAGGCTGAACCTTGAGGGCTTTGGGAATGCAATGAAGAACGCGCTGAATCATTTGCATCCTGTTAATGGGGTTTGCAATGCTGTTAGTTTGGAAATATCATCCATCGTACAAGTCAAGCAAAAATGACAAAGACGGCAAAGGTTCGTTTGTTCTTGTAATTATATTTCTTTTCCTTCTTTGGCTACCGGAGACAAATGATCGAAAATAAGAACACTGCACTGGTGATTAACAAACCACCTGTGGCGAACTAGGAGTTTTAATTACTTTTAGTTAATCATTGAAGTTTTAAGCCCCAGTCAAACGTTATAATTTATTGAGTTTATTCACTGAATGGTTGGTGGGACGAATCGGCAACCAAATAAACTGGAACTGTAGAAACGTTTTACTTCAGAAGTCTTCACATGCTGTTCCACTCGATAACACCGACCAAACTGAATAATTATACTAATATTTACATGCTGAGCGACATTCGCACGATCCGAAAACACAATCTCTTTCGCAACCTACATTCTCTTACAAAACTATTTCGATAATGTCTTAATGTCTTAATGTACAATGGTTTTCGTATTATTCGTTTAACTGCGAGACGTTGCAACCCGAAAATAAGAACACAGCATTGCTGATTAACCAGCCACCGGGCCGCGAGCTAGGAGTTTTAATTTGAAGTGATATTTAATTTTAAGTGACATAGATATAGAAGAGCATAAACTCAAGTAATAGCTGCCCAAATCAACCCACAGTCTCTGCAATAACAGTCAAATCAAATTTCTAACGGGGTTTAACTGTTACTATTCTCGACACAACTGAAGGCTAACAACGTCTAGTTCATAGTTATCCTTATGTTTAAGACTGAAACTGAATACTTTCGAGTAAATTTACTTTTCTTTACCTTTTCTTTTAGCTTTTTAAATTTTGAATTTTGAGGCAAGTAGACTTTGGAGTCTTCAATAATTTCATCCTTGAGTAGTCTTTTGGCTCTACCCACTGGTAATTTATTCCATTCTATTGCTCTAGAGTTTGGTCCCCTTATATAGTAGTAGTAAATCTTTATTTATCCACGGTACAAAATTCGTCAGCTTTAAAAATACCTAATACTAATATAATAAAAATATTTAAATATAATAAAAATATTTAAATAAAAAAGCTGCTTTCCACGAATGCCGTGCCTTACAGTTCTTTGAGTAATCGTTTAAATTGCCCAAGGGACTCTGCTTCCCTTAAGTTACAAGGAAGACTGTTCCAGAGAATGGCGCCACTATAGCTGAAGCTGTTTTTGTAATAGTTTGTGCGCGGTAATGGAACATTAAGTTTATTTTCAGAGTCCCTTAGGTTATATGCGACTTCTCGCCTTTCAAATCTAGAACTAAGATAGTTTGGAGCCAACCCGTGCAGAGACCTGTAAACCATCGTAGCTCTTTGAAATTGTTGCTGGCAAGCTAGATTTTTCCACCCTAGAAATTTGAAAAGGTGACCAGCATCTACGTCATAGCTTGAGTAGGTCAAAACACGGGCTGCTCTGTTTTGTAGCTTTTGAACCTTATTCCGTAAGGTTATCCCACAGTTTCCCCAAACAATGTTGCAATAATCAAAGTGTGGCTGTATTAAAGCTTGATATGTTAGTTGTAAGGTCGCCTGAGGGACAAGGTGCCTTATTCGTTTTATGGCCCCAATACCAGAAGCGACTTTCTTTGTTACTTTCTCGATATGGCCATTCCAATCAAGTCTGTCATCGATGGTCACTCCAAGTGATTTTGCAGTAGTGACCTGGCTAACTTCAAAATCATTAATTGCAAATGTCGGGGACTCTGTGAGAGTACTTAGCCTCTGCCTAGATCCGATAAGCATAAATTCGGTTTTAGTCATATTTAGAGTAAGTTTGTTTGCTCTCAGCCAATTGTGAACATTTTCTAAATCTTGATTTAGATGCAACTGAATATTGTCTACATTATCACTTGCGTACGTAAGGTGGGTGTCGTCAGCGTACATCCTCGGCTCACAATTTGAAAGACAGTTTGGAAGATCGTTGATGTATAACAGAAATAATAATGGACCTAAAATCGTCCCCTGGGGTACACCGCAACTTAATAAACAGCTTTGAGAGAGCGATCCATTGATGGAGCACATTTGAGTACGATTCTCTAAATACGACTTAAACCATTGGTGCGCGTTACCATATATGCCGTAATTGCTTAATTTTGATAAAAGAATCTCATGGTCAACTGTGTCGAAGGCCTTTTTTAGATCTAAGAAAACAACGGCGTTGATTTTACCGCGGTCAATATTGTACGCCCAAGTGTCCGTGGCCTCAAGGAGAGCCGTGACAGTTGAGTGAATAGCGCGAAAGCCTGATTGATATTTACAGATTATATTGTGCTCTTCTAGATAGGCATATAATTGATCATAGACAATTCTTTCAAAGACCTTGGCCATAACTGAAATCACCGAAATTGGACGATAATTGTTTAAGTCGTCCCGATCGCCTTGTTTAAAAAGTGGGGTGACCTTTGCGCATTTCCAGTCATCCGGAAAGATGCCTTGACTTATCGACTGGTTAAAAATATCACGGATAGGAATACAAATGAGATCTGCACATTTCCGAATGAGCCTAGCAGATATCTTGTCAAGGCCAGCTGCCTTTGACTTGTTTAGACGATTCAAAAGTGAGAGAACTTTATTTGTACTGGTCGGATGGAGCTGAAACCGTTTATCTGTGCCAGTGAGGTACTTTTGATAACCATCACTATTTGAGAAATCAATATTGCTAGCAAGTTCTGGACCGATAGTAGCAAAGTGATTATTAAATTGGTTCGACAGCACAGTTGGATTTGTTATTGATACTCCATTTACTTTCAGAGATGTCACCGATTTTTTCCCAGATTTTCGCGAAGTTAGTTCATTAATAGTCTGCCAGGTCTTTTTAGAATCGCCCGTATGTTTGTTAAAACTATTTTGATAATAGGCTTGCTTGGCTAATCTGATTTCGCTATTTACTTTATTGCGTTGTTTTTTAAAAAGTGACCAGTCATTTGAATCATTCGATTTACTTGCTTTAATCTTTAGAATATCCCGATCATGCATTCGTTTCTTAAGCTCAGATGTAATCCATGGGGAACTACGCGCGCGAACACGCATTGTCCTCAAGGGAGCATGCTTGTTAACAATAGATAGAAACGAGCATTTCCATTGGAGCCACATTTGATTGGGATCAGTTGAATTGTATATGTGATCCCAACAATGAGATGCAATATCATTCCGAAAATTTATTCGATTAAATTTTTGAAAGTTTCTGTAGGTTATAGCATTGTGCCCACCAGACATTCCATTCACGGATAATTTTCGATAGGCAAAAACTATGCTATGATCGCTAATAATGGCATTTACTGCCATTTGCAAGCGGTAAGCGTTTGGAACTCACAGTAACGACACAAAGCTGAAAACAAAGAATTCACATTAACAGTCCACAATTACAGCGACTATTGCAGGTGTCCACTGTCTTAGAATTTTAAGAGTGCTTGTTTGAATCATCTTGCCTTTACTCTATGCTCATCATTCCATTGCTTTTGTCAAATTACCAGGGTTAGCTGCTTTGGTCACTGGGCACATTTACTTTCTAGTTATAGTAATTTATAGTACTATAATAATTGTGAACTCAGATGTCTGCACAAACGCTTCAAAAAAGTTTAGGCTTCAGGAGTAATCATTGTTTTATTGTGACAGTTTTGTCACAATAAAACCTATAGCCGGACTTACCATCTTAGATCGTCTTGTTCTCATTATATAGCATGTGTTTGCAACCGGTATAACGCGCGGTCTGATTGGCTAATTCTAGACAAAAAATAGACTACAAGGCTGGCACCACGTGAAAGACGTTTCGAGACATCAACATGAAGAGAACTGATAAAGCAGGATTCCAACAGTGGACAGCTGTTTCGTCTTTCTTGGAACTCATTAGCACTGTGCAGCGAAGATATCTAATGCCAGCCCAAGAGCCAACGCACAAAATTGTAGAATGAACCGTTAATTTCATCAAGTTCCGTATTTTGAACTCACTCTCACCACGAAACACGCGTTTCTACATCACGTGTTTCGGTGCGTAAGGAGATAAAGTGTCACGATGGGTGTCTCGAAAAGCAAAAAAATAAATGTGGTTTGACAAGGATTGCTGAAACATTTAATACACATGGCTAGCACCGTGCTTTAAAAACGCATCGTATCGGATCTAAAACGACCTACGGTCCAAAAATTACACTGATGATAAATGAGAAACCGGAAACTGCAAGGTAACATACACGATTAACGCCGCCAACGTACATTAATTGCAGAATGACCCGCTCACCATGCAAGGTACGTACTTTCCAGATACCGATCGCGGAACGAGTTAGATATTACGTTAAACCGAAAACCCTAAGGTGACCTCTTCTCCTGCGGCGTTTTGACCGGGATTTGGATTAGAGGGCCTTTCTGGCATTTGTTGAAGGCCGGGTACTTGAACATCATGTTCAGCCTTTTCAACTATTCCACTTCGGTAATCGACAGAATGGCACAAATCATTCTCTTACATCTCCTTTTATACGTAAGAGGAGAGACCGCTAAAAATAGTGGTCTTATCCATGCATGACAACAGCAATAAAAACATTTTTGGCTTCGAATGTGACAACGTGTTTTCCCGCTCTGAATTCTTAATGAAAGGAAACGGGCATTGAAGGGCCTAATTGGCTAGAAACTTGTGTACTTGACGGTAAAAAGTTCACCAGACTCGGAAATTAGCTCGAAGCAACTCGCTTGCTGCGGAAGAGGCGCTTGTCACGGGTTCCACCGCCGCAACTGGAAATAAGGACACTCCCAGAACTTGGCCTTTCACGTAAATCGTAAATCGTGGAGATATACATTGCGTTACAATGATGTAAACTCGGCTGAGTTTCCTTCGCTGAATCAGGGACAAATAAGTTCATTCTATTTAACACGCATACAATTTATTTTTATCCAGGTGTGTGAGCTACAGTTTGCTGAAAGTGCTAGTTTCAAGGGAAAAGATGACTCCGAAAACACTAAAAATCCTACTTTGATATTATTGCAGTCTACGTGAACATTAACCTCAGTTGAACCTATAATTTTTCTTGACACGAGATCGTTTAGAACTATACTTGCTTTACAATTAACATACGACAAGCAATTTAAAATATGTTATTTTTCCCATGCAAAGCGCTTTCATATGACAAAAAGTTGTGTTCATTATATATTAGCGTTTCGGCTATTATAGAATCTTATATCTTTGAGTTCTAAACGAGAAAATACTCGTTAGTGAACTTGTTTATCTTGGAGCCTTCTCCAGAAACGTTTCTTCAGGAAATGTCCACCACACTTTTCTACAATTGTACAATTGTACATGCAAATATCTCACATCGTTTTTCCTTACTTACTTACTTCCTTGTGAGTGACACTGGCATTTCCAGACATTTCTGTTTCGACCGCGTTTCATTCATTTAAGTTAAAAAATGTAAACTTTTCTCAGTATTAAACGGTTTTTCATTTTTCAGTTTTGTGGCTTTTTGCATATGAGGGGCGTTATCTTGGGTTATGAAACACAATATTACACGATTGAAATGAGTAAACTGATGATTTGAACTCAAAATTATCGATTCACCTGAGGAAACTGTCATCTCAGTATGGTGTTTACCAGTCTTTCCTTAATCGGATCGATATGAAAATGTCAGCCTGGTGCGTATCTTTCTCACTCTTTGCTGTTCTCAGATCGCTCAGAACATAGAATGACTACAGGCTGCTTCAGTGTTTCTTCGAAATCTCTGACAACGCAACTTACACACATATATTTCCCTTTTGTAACAACCTATCAGTTTACCTATAGTTTCTTTTGGTTCTCTCGGCTTCATAAATTCACTCAGACTTTTTTTTACTGTGAAACTGCTTCTCAGCTTGTTTTTACTGTTAAGAAATTTTTATGTTGTTTCGACCAGTCCTGCTGAGGTGGTCAAGCATTCATTAAAAGTGTTTGTGCTCTTTCTTGTACTCTTCATGGTTTTCTTGAGATTTTTAAGATTGAGCAAATTTTTATTGAGAAAACTTTTTTATCTGAGAGTACCCTATAGAAGGGTGCTCCAAAGGTAAACTAGAAAATATAACAAAAGTGAACAATATATAATTATTTATATGTATGAATTAAGTAAAATGAAAACAAAAAGAAAACTATATTGGTAAAACAGAATAAATTGCATCATTGATTTACAGGCTGCCTTTTAAAAAATTATCAAGTGACTAATCTCACTGAATTACTTATGTTACATGTTCTAATTGTCTAGAGTCAGGATAGTCAAAATCCATTCTCAATTTGTCTTTTAAGAGAGTGTTACGCATATTATCCTTATCCTGGTGTTTTATTTATGGTAGATGGTTGAAACGGATTCCAAGTTGTCAAGCTATGTCCTTTTTCCAGTTATTCTCAGAAACTACAATCATTGCCATATTGTTGGCACAGGAACACCTTAATTGAGTCGCCCTCCCCCTCCCACCCGTTCAATGTTGTTTACAAACCTTAAAAGCGCCTTCGCAAAGAGTTCGGACGAATTGTGCTTTTCAACATTGATAGGGGGAAAGGGGGTGTGTGTGGGCCAACGACTTATGTCACTGATTGTCTATACGTGATAATTTGAGGTCACGAAATTATGCATTCGGGTCAATCATGAAGGAACTTGAATTTTGGCGCGAAAAAGGGTGTTGCGACAGCATGACACGTTGTTTTTTGGATGGGGACTTTTAAGGTGGCTCAATCGGATTTTTGAGTGACTATACCGTTACACTTTGAACGACTAAAACACCACCATTATTAATCCAACAGAATATCAAACGTTAGTGGTGTGCTAGAGAAAGATGAAAGTATCAAATTGGGTACATTTCACTAAGATCTGAGTTACCATAGCAACGAAATGACGCCATGCTCCATTTTACATAAGACCGAATAACTTGCCACCAGAAATAATTTCGGAAATACGACGTCGGGATCTCGGACTTGACATAGCTGCCTCAACGATGGCAAAATTGTAAAAAAATCTGAACTTTTAAGGTGTCAAAATGCAACAAAAGCAAAGTTGTTTTAAATGTTATTGCAAACTATGTCCACAAGACTTGACTAAATGGCATTCTGGTCTGAGTGAAAATCTCAGAGAAATCGCTATGTTCGATATTCAGAAACATTGGCGTGAATATCAACTGGTGCAGGCCGTTATTTTGCATTCTATCAAAAATTGCCTCTCAAAATTCTTAAATTGGGTGGGAATTAAAAACCACTCGATGAATTTTTTTTTTATTCTTGGCCCTCAATAAGATTAATCCATATTTAACGTAATACCGGAGTTTCAAATAAATTGAAACACTTAAAGGCTGCTAATTTTCAGCGTCAACTCAGGAAAATATTGCGCTTCTTTTCACTCATGTTGTTTGTTGTCTTCATTATAATTTTCTTTTGTCTCGAATCACCATGCTATTGTACGTTTCTGTATATCATGAATTCACAAACGCACGATTACTTTTCGGCGACTTTCCCGAGGCATGCTAAAACATCCCGAGCTAGCACTACAATAACAATAAACGTTATGGTAGAGCTAGCTCGGGATATTTTAGCATGTTTCGGAAATTTACCGGAAAGCAATCGCGCATGTTATGAATTCGTGATATACAGAAATGTACAATAGCGTGGTGATTCGAGACAAAAGAAAATTATAATGAAGACAACAAACAACAGGAGTGAAAATAAGCGCAATATTTTCCTGAGTTGACGCTGAAAATTAGCAGCCTTTAAGTGTTTCAATTTATTTGAAACTCCGGTATTACGTTAATTATGGATTAATCTTATTGAGGGCCAAGTATAAAAAAATTCATCGAGTGGTTTTTAATTCCCACCCAATTTAAGAATTTTAGGGGCAATTTTTGATAGAATGCAAAATAACGGCCTACACCAGTTGATATTCACACCAATGTCTCTGAAAATCAAACGAAGCGATTTCTCTGACATTTTCACACGAGGTAATTATATGCTAGAAGATTCATTTAAGACCAGAATGCCATTTAGTCAAGTCTTGTGGACATAGTTTGCAATAACATTTAAAAAAACTTTGCTTTTGTTGCATTTTGACACCTTAAAAGTTCACTTGTAATTTTCTCGAAAACGCTCTTATAGATTTTTTTACAATCTTGCCATCGTTGAGGCAGCTATGTCAAGTCCGAGATCCCGACGTCGTATTTCCGAAATTATTTCTGGTGGCAAGATATTCGGTCTTATGTAAAATGGAGCATGGCGTCATTTCGTTGCTTTGGTAACTCAGATCTTGGTGAAATGTACCCCATTTGAAACTTTCATCTTTCTCTAGCACTCCACGAACGTTTGATTTTCTGTTGGATTGATAATGGTGGTACTCTAGTCGCTCAAAGTTGAACGGTATCGTCACTCAAAAATTTGATCGAGCAACCTCAAATAGTGTACAAAAAGAGACTTAGTAAACACTTTTTCAATTTCACAGTTGTGTCGAGCGCTTTTAGAGCATAACAAAGTGATATCAAAATGGTTTTCAGAGGACGTATCCGTGCTGATGTAAGATGTGAAGTCTTTTAACTGAGAAGGAGCACTGACATGAGTATGAGAACTATCAGGGAGGCATGTGGCATATCCTGGTCGTCCGTCGGAAGAATTTTACGACGCGGGATTCGGCGAAATTTTAGTGACCGAAAATAGCCCCCCAAAACTAAGTGTTCGACAGCAACGTCTCCTGGTTCGAAACATAAAGAAACTGCGTGAAAAGAATCCGAGTTTTTCTCTTCTCGACTTAATGAAGGACAGCGGCGCGAGCCCGCAGATGTTTCCGAACGAACGGTGAATCGCTTCCTTTAACGCCAAGGATTTCACTATTTGCAGACACGAATAATGTGGAATTTTTCTTTTCACATATGTAATATTTCCTTATGTGCATTAAGAGCGAAACTGTTAGGTCATTGATAGTTCAGTATGTCAGAGATGATTGTCATCATTTTGAACGGGTCACCATTGCAACACGCTCAAGTTCGAAAGAATAATTTACTCAGACAAACTTTCCCGAATCAATCGGGTTACAATGGTAACTCGCTGTTTATGGATAAAGTTCACCGTAGACACAATGGTTAAAAATGTACAAGTATCAACTTCCATAACCTATTAATTAACCCTTTCACTGCCAAGGACGTACTTATAGATTTTACTCTGTCTAACGCCAGACGATTTTACTCGTCAAAGGGAAGCCCCTTGGCAGTCAAGGGGTTAAAAAACTATCTCCTTAACCCTTTCACTGCCAAGGACGTACTTATAGATTTTACTCTGTCTAACGCCAGACGATTTTACTCGTCAAAGGGAAGCCCCTTGGCAGTCAAGGGGTTAAACCTGTTCGTTACGGTGGCCTATTCACATTATCAACCCAGTTATTGAAACCAAATTATTTTGTAATATTCCCACCGACGCAGCACCACAGTTTCTTTAGAAACAAACCCCTTTTTGTCGTTTGTTGTTTATCGCTGCGACCACTAACGTCTTGCCTTTATTCTTTGTTCCACATATTTCAGACCAGAAGACCAACCACAAGACGATGCAAATCTTGAAGAAATTCACCAAGGAGCAACGCCAGAAAATCGTAAGTGTCTCTTTTCTCTTCCCCTATTGGTACAAATCTAGCTTTACGTTTAGCTATTCTTATCTTCGAAAAAACTAGGTTTTGTAGTCACATCAACTTGAAATCTGGTTAATACGTTAAGCCACATGACAAACTAGCCAGAGATTTCTTAAGATTGTAGGAAACAATTCTGAAATTACTGAACCTATTCTTATTTTGCGAGTGTTGTAAAAAATTAGAAAGCGATATACCAAGAGTATATAAATAGCACTATGAAATACTTAAATAATCCAATATGCAATAGTTTTTATATCTTTCCTGCCAACTGTAGTGAAATTGAAACTGAAATATCTCAATTAAAACTATTAACGCTTTGGGACCATCCAGTATTCCAATTGACATGCTAATAAATATATTAAAAACCTGCATATCAAAACCTCTGGAGATTATTTTCAATGCTTCCCTTTCAACTAGTATTGTTGCCAGTGCCTTTAAAATAGCAAATTTCACCAGCACCTGTATTTAATCAAAGTGGCTATGAGCCATTCAACTTGGAAAATATGAATCGTTTCTAAACAGTGACAATTTTGATGCACGTTAAAAATGTTTCTAGAAGTGCCAAAATTAGAGTAAACGTCCAAACGTTTCGGGACTGTGCCCTTCATCAGTGGAATGTTCGTTCACGAACATTCCACTGATGAAGGGCACAGTCCCGAAACGTTTGGACATTTACTCTAATTTTGGCACTTCAAGAAACATTTTTAACCTTCATTTTTTATTGTAATAACAAGTGCCACGCAGCTTACGAAGTTTTTAACTTCTTTCATTGTACAATTTTGATGCCACCGACTTGAGGTTTTAATCCGAAGGTTAAGTTTAAGTTTTAGCCCACAGGCCTTGTTAAGAAATAGTGCAAAATGCAAAGGTAACAGAGTACACGAGGACATGTAACACTGTTGAAAACATTCACATTCACAAAGTTATCGGTCCGTGAGACCGAGTTATCTTCGTCCGAGATACCGGGGCAATTATAACGAAAGTGCCGCTTGTCCGATAACCAAAGCAAGCAATAGTTCTCATTTTCATAATATGCCTCTAATCTTTTGTTCTCTACTTTCCTAGCCATGCAGTATCAGAGATTTTTTTTCTCTTTTTGATACCTTTTCTCATCTTACAAATTTAAAAAAATATATGTTCAGTGTAGAGTCACTATACTACAAGGGCACCAAAATGTTTCGTCCGCTAAACAAAGTTAAGCCCTGTTCGGCGGCATTAGTTATTGGATGGGTGACAATTTACGAATACCCCTTGTTGTAATAACTTTTTTTTTCTTTTTTCCCCTTCCTTTTCCAAGGTGATATTAAGGACTGCAGAACTGCCATTCTTTCTGTAATGTCTTTTCTTCTATTTTGCAACTTTTATTTCCTCATTTCGCTATGGCCGTATTTATGTGTATTTATTTACATCATAAAAGTTAAAACGTTTTACAAACTCGGAGCTAAAAGTTAAAACTTGTGAGATATTTCGTCCGTTTTTTTTTCAACCGGACTTCATCAGTCAATGATATGAATGTTAAAAAAGATGAATTTTAAAAAGGGGTTTTAACGCCTCTTGGGGGTTAGAATTGTGTCATAGATAGCTGCTAATTCGTAACCATTGTCTCTGTTTAACGCCGGTTTCGTAAGTTTAATTTGAATAGCTTCTTTTATCCTGCGTTTGAAGGTGTTAACTTCGGTTGATAGTACTTTTGTCTTATTTGGGTCCACCGAGTGGCCCTCCAGGCGACAATGCTCGTAAATAGCTGATGAACTTCTTGATTGGTGTTCTTTCACTCTGATTTCCAGAGAGCGGGCCGTTTCGCCAACGTACTCCTTGTTACACTTCTCACAATGGATCTGGTACACAGTACCGCATTTCTTGAGATTGACAGTTCACAAGAAAGACGTACCGCTACGACCAATAGTTTGGAGCATTGGTAGCGTGATGTACGATACTGCCAAGTTCCTTGCTAAGATTATGAAACCTCTTGTTGGCCTCAACAGTCATCACATCGTCAACAGTGAAGACTTTGTCAACAAGATTGCAGAACTTGAAGTACCCCCTGGACAGAAACTCGTTTCATACGATGTTTCCTCACTGTTTACCAGCATTCCGATCAATGAAGCCATTCCAGTTGTCAGAGCCAAACTGGAAAGTGACCAGAGCTTACCGGATAGATGCCCGTTAGATAGATCTTAAATGGGCAATCTGCTAGTTATTTAGAACCTCTTATACAAGAATATCACTCACTAAGAACACTGAGATCATCAACTCGTTCACTATTATGCATCCCATCTATAAAATCCAACTCCTATGGTGGCCGTGCTTTTTCAGCAACTGCGCCGAAATTATGGAACTCAATTCCTGAATATATAAAAAGGGCAGAAACAGTAGAAAAATTTAAAACTAGTCTTAAAACATTTTTGTTTCAAAAACATTACTGTTAATTAATTGATTATTTTTTCTTAGGGCTCGAGTTTACAATTATCCATTGTTAGGCGCATTGAGGTCAGAAATGCGCCCTATAAGAACCTATTTATTATTATTATTATTATTATATCGCCCAATTATCTGTTCTACTAGAGATGTGCCTCTCGAGCACATACTTCACATTCCAGGGTGAATTCTACAAACAAAAGAAAGGAGCCGCCTTGGGGTCTCCGATTTCCCGGTAGTGGCCAATCTCTACATGGAACAGTTTGAGAGCAGAGCCCTGGACACTGCCCCCACCCCTCCAACTATGTGGTATGGATATGTGGATGACACGATGGCCAAGATTCACGAAAACGCCATCGATTCCTTCTCAGAACATCTAAACTCCATTGACCAACATATCCAGTTCACTTCGGAACAGGAAAAGGATGGCAGGATTCCTTTCCTTGATACCTGTGTGAGTATTAACCAAGATGGTTCTACCAAGATCTCCGTGTACCGCAAACCTACGCACACGGACCAGTAACTTAAACTTCCAATCAAACCATCATCTACAACACAAAAGAGCTGTGGTTAACACCCTGATGTTGAGAGCTCAGACCTTGGTTACGGAAAACGATGACAGAACTAGAGAAACACAGCACGTCAAGCAAGCTCTAAAAATGAATAACTATCCAGAATGGATGCTAACAATACCACATCCAAAATCTACAACAGAAGATACCGAAGAGCCTCAAAATGAGAAGAAAATCTATGCATCAACGCCATACATCAAAGGAATCTCGGAACGCCTGCAAAGAGCTTTCAAGTCACACGAGGTTACACTTATTCATAAGCCCGTCAATTCTCTAAGATCACAATTGGTACGTGTCAAGGACACAACTGTCAATCTCAAGAAATGCGATACTGTGTACCAGATCCATTGTGAGAAGTGTAACAAGGAGTACGTTGGCGAAACGGCCCGCTCTCTGGAAATCAGAGTGAAAGAACACCAATCAAGAAGTTCATCAGCTATTTACGAGCATTGTCGCCTGGAGGGCCACTCGGTGGACCCAAATAAGACAAAAGTACTATCAACCGAAGTTAACACCTTCAAACGCAGGATAAAAGAAGCTATTCAAATTAAACTTACGAAACCGGCGTTAAACAGAGACAATGGTTACGAATTAGCAGCTATCTATGACACAATTCTAACCCCCAAGAGGCGTTAAAACCCCTTTTTAAAATTCATCTTTTTAACATTCATATCATTGACTGATGAAGTCCGGTTGAAAAAAAAACGGACGAAATATCTCACAAGTTTTAACTTTTAGCTCCGAGTTTGTAAAACTTTTTAACTTTTATTATGTTTCCGGAGCAGGAAACAAATGTTTTTGAGTGTATTTACATCATGGTATAATAAGGAGCGGGACACGTCGTTCGAATTCTCCTCAATTTTCTCGGTTGTTGGTCTTTCAAAACATTTAATCACGGCTTCAATCATTCGAAAATTCATACACCTCGTCCACCAATTTGGGGGGTGACAAATATAATGTCAATGATGATCCCTCCTTTATTGCTTTTGCGGCAATTCGACTATGATTAAACCTGTATGAGCGGGCACTTTCGGGAAATGAGCGCTTCTGTAATTTACAGGTAGCTTCTATTTATAAAACGTTACGGCGAGAATTTTATTCAACGTAGAAGCTTGTCTGCGATAAGATATTGAGTTGCTTACGGTCAGAAATTCAAAGAATAAACTAACTTGACGCGGTGGCAACCGGGAAAAAACTGTAAAACTGCCTTAAAGTGTTACTGAAACGAAATTTTCGTATCCTCTTTTATTTGCTCAATCTATAGTTTTCAACCTACTTAAAATCATGGTGAGTTTTATTTTAGTCAAATCCCAACGGAAAGTGCTGTTTTTAGTCGCCGAAATCGACTTTTTCAAGCAAAACTGTGTCCGGGCTCTGGAACCGAGTTTAAGGACCTTGTGACGTCACTAGTTGTGTTCACGTATGAAGCGCGATGTGATTCCCTCTTGTTTTCACTTGATTTATTCAAGTTTATTCTTCATATTATCGATACCTAGTAGTTTTCTACCTTGTAACTTCTGTCCAGCCTTGACAGAAAATACACTTCATAGACGTTAGAGGGCGCCAGAGTGTAGATTAACGAAATGAATGCTACAGAATTAGAACAGCTCAGTATATACCACTCGAACATCTTGAGTACACGACTGGAGACTTCGAAGACGAGTGTGGCTACTTTTATATCAAGACCTGAAGCCTGAACACGATAAAATAGTCCTTTTGTTTTCAGCCTGGATCTGAAACTTGGATTCTCACTGTTATCTAAGGTCTATTTAACCTAGGTTTGAATATGTATCTTCCGCAACTTTACTGCATTAATTAAAAGCGGTAAGCACATCAGCCATCCGCACAATCACGAAATTATTAACGGTCCACAAGCTTTGCATCGAGTACTAGATTGCACACAGAGGGCATCTTTTTATGATACTAATAAGTGAGAGTTGTTGTCAGCATCGTTGGAACTAGAATTGTGGTCTACAGCACGGCCAGTTTGCTTTTAATATCGCCGCGTACGCATCAGTGTAAACAAAGCGGGAATATTTTGCTTTTCTTACACGTATCACTCCCAAATGCAACATTTCACGGCCGATGGATTACTTTGTGTTCCTTAACGTACATTATGTCTAAGATCTTCATTTGTTAGTATTCAAGTTCAAAGCAACTCGTTAAAACATCACTAGTTTACACTGATTTCGAAGGTTTATTTTCAGAATGTGAACTAATTTGCATATATGATCTTTTGCTGTCGACTCCGACACGGTCACGCTTTCTCTGGTTTCCTGAAATCACGGGGGCAGCTTAGTTTGTCTTTAAAGTTTTAAATTCGTTACCTCTATATAAAAGACGAGCGTTTCTTAAATTGTTGCTGCTGTGGTAACTTGTAGGATGTAGTAGGCTCGATTTCCGCCGCTTTCTCGTGTCCAACCAGATAAAAGGTCACTGTGAATGTAGCACAATCTTGTCCGCGGCGAGCGTCGGGTTTCCTCGATCCAAGCGAAGCGACTCGAAGACTAGAAGCGTTGTTGCTGCGATTCGTGCAGCAATACTCCGGGTAATATTTTCAAAAGCCGCTTTCTCTTGTTTTCATGTCTATTTTACTTTATGAGAGTAGCTATTATTAAATGAGTGATCGCCATTTGATAAGTGTCCTGATCGTTTCGGACTCGTTTGCTTGCTGGCATAAAATATCCTGGAAATATCCAATTGAATAGACTGAAAGGCTTCAGGATCAACTCTCCGCCTCTTCAGGTTTAAGGCTACTGTTATTAACTGCTTCACAGCTCTGAGATGTCCTAGAGATGTTTTTCGGGGGCTTTGAACACTAATCTCTTCTCCCATAATCACTCTATATTTTCAGTGAGGCATCAGAGTAACACAACTAGTGACGTCACTACGTTGTTTTGGCCGCGCCAAGATGGCCGCCAATTTTAGGCTCACCCGGTCAACTTCGAACGGCTGAAAAAGCAGTTTTCACTTACCGTATGCGAAAAAAAAGGTTGCAGTGTTTCCAAATGAGGTTCAAACTTTATTATTAAGCAAAAATGTCACATGCGAAAATTTCGTTTCAGTAGCACTTTAAAACGGCAATGTTCAAATCCGGGGAAGTCCTATCTGCAACAGGTTTGAGAATGCTCGTTGTCACGGGTACAAATCCAAGGATTTTGGTCTCACTTAGGGTGTTGACAACTAAACATCCCCATTTTTTAGGGTCCGAGCGGTCACTTTATTTAATTTCTGCCATCATCTCGATAACGCTAGTCGGGTCTCAGTTCCACGGGATCCTCTCTTGAACATAGCTAGTAATCGAACCTATTCTTTTCCGGTGGTATCTTTTAGGGTAAAAAAAGCTCAAGGCAACGTTACGTAAGTCTCCCGTAGGAGTTAGATTAAAATTTTCCGACGAGCATTGCATTGCCTTCAAGTTTCATATGGTGAGCTCCCCGGTGTTTTCAAATGTCTAACGGGAAGGGGAGGAAAGTGAATGAAAGGGAAAGACGGGAAGGAAGAGGGAAAGATGGAGAGGGGTAAGGAGAAGGAGGGAATGAGGGGACGAGAGGGAGATGAGGGAGGGGGGGAAGGAGGAGGAAAGGCGGGAAGGGAGGGGAAGGAGGGGAGGAGGGGAAGGAGGGGAAGGAGGGAAGGGGGGAAGGAAGGGAGGAGTGAAGAGGGAAGGAAGGGAAGGAAGAAGGATAAAGGACGGGAGGGAAAAGGAATAGTAGGGGATGGAGGGAAGGAAGCAGAGAAGAGGGAGGGGAAAGGAGGGAAGGAGGGAAGGAGGGCTAGGAGGGAAGGCGTAAGGAGGACAGGAGGGAAGGAGGGAAGAGGGAAGGGGGAAGGAGGGAAGGAGGAAGGAGGGGAAGGAGGGAAGGGAGGGAGGAGGGAAGGAGGGAAGGAGGGAAGGCGGGAAGGGGGAGGGAGTGAAGGAGGAAGGAGGGAAGGGGAAGGAGGAAGGAGGGAAGGAGGGAAGGAGGAAGGAGGGAAGGAGGGAAGGAGGGAAGGAGGGAAGGAGGGAAGGAGGGAAGGAGGGAAGGAGGGAAGGAGGGAAGGAGGGAAGGAGGGAAGGAGGGGAAGGAGGGAAGGAGGGAAGGAGGGAAGGAGGGAAGGAGGGAAGGAGGGAAGGAGGAAGGAGGGAAGGAGGGAAGGAGGGAAGGAGGATGCACCACTACAACTTGGAAAACATATTTTCCAAGTTAATGAACCTTCTATCGTCGCCCCGAGCGATTTCCAGTCTTTGGATGTGACCTTGTCGAAATAAGCCGAAAGCTTTGGTGCTAATATTCTTTTGATCTTTGTTAGGTTCATTGCACTTACCTTTTCTTTCAATTAAGTAAGACACGATATTTTGATTATTAAGTGTATGGAGATCGTCCTTTGCGTGAACCAGTGAAACCCACTGTGCATATTCAGGGAAATCACAATTGACGGTCCCCGTTTGGTCCACCGGTTTACTTACTGCCAAGTCTTTCCACTTCTCTGTAAAATAACTCTCCCAACTATTTTTGATACAACTGATGACTTGCAGCAAGTAAAACAGGTCGATAAAGAACTTATGTTTCAAAATTCCGCTTAAGTAATGGCAATAATAAGTGACAGAAATAATGCAATCTCTTTACTTTCGTAAGATCGGAGCGCGCACTACCATCTTTCTCTTTGCGGAATGACGACCACTCTTTTACTATTTCTTTGGTAAGACTCCGTGGGCACTTACCACTAAGTAAATGTACTTTCTTCTCAGTGGAAAAGCAGGCCGCTTCTAGAAGATTTTTAGGTGGTTACATAAGTTCTTTATCACTTTTTGCATAACAGCAACCAAGTCCGATCAATGTTGACTCGATAGCCTTGCTTTAATGTTTGCTCACAGAAGGACCGCTGGATCGTTTGGGTAGCGCTTGCACTCTGCAAAAAGTTATACATCGGCGAAACAGGGAGACGACTGGGCGCCTGATTCCCAGAATACCTTCGTGACGTAGAGAAAGACGACAAAACGCATCTAAACCGGTCGCTAGACACTTTAATCTGTCCAATCATTCTAAGCAACATATGGCAGTCTGCAGCCTTTCCCTACATCAAGGAAGCACGGAAAGTCGCAAAACACTAGAACGAAAACTTATTTTTCAAATAGGCACTGTTAGGCCCGGTTCAAACGTTGGACTTTTCATGTACCGAACCTATAATAATAATTTGGGTCGACCCAAATAATTAAGTTCGGTAGTTGATTCAAACGTGGAGCCTAATTTAGTCGAACTTTATTACGAAAAGTAAACGTGACACTACAGCAAACGGCGGAAAAAATGTGGGAAGGACGAGCTTGTGTCCGGTGCACGAGCGATCAAGGAGGGTAGAAGAAGTCGAAAAAGGCGACTCCAGATGTGATTAGGAGTGAACAAGCGTAGACGAGACTTAAAATCGGTTTGCTTGTATTATTGCTTATCTTATTCCCAAAGGAACATCACGGACCTCGTTTAGCTCGTTCTTGTCTTCGGTGTCTTAAAAATTCATTTAGTTTGTCATTTTCTTTAAAAAACATGACTCACAGTACGCCACCGAGCTGCCTGCATTCCAACGCGCTACACTCGTTTTCAAATACGGAAAGATCGCCCATAGAAGTGGTTTATGCTCTTCGAATTCAATCAAGTATTTTTTTAGTAATTTTGAAGCAAGAAGAAAACAAGTCTCCTCGATCTTCCGGCCATTTTGTTCCAATAGATCAAAACCAGCTTTGTGGGCATGACAAAAATACGAAACGTGCAGTACTCTGGCTAAAAATTAATCCCAGTTAAAGGGGCATCGTCACGAGGATTTTGCTGTTTCAGGTCAATCCTGTGCCAAAATCATTACTTAAAGGCTTTAATCATAAACAAAAAGCTTCTGCAAAGTTACGACAAAAATATCAAATGAATTTTATCAGAGAGAGCTAACCATAATAAATTTCTTGAGGATTTTTGGAACTCGTGGCATCAAAACTTGAAAAAGTTGGCCAATTTTTTCAAATTTCAATCCATTTCCATCTGTCCCATCCGTAGCGACAGGCGAGAGGAAACAGTTTCAGTACCTTCAAATAGTCTTCGATAACAAAACTAGATCATTAGTTTTGGAATTCAATTGATGTGAAGGCACCTTCTAGCTTTTTCTAAAGTTGCCAAATAGCGAGACAATGCCCCGTTAATGTATTTCTAATGTATGCATTAGGTTCGGTACATGAAATGTTCGACGTCTGAATCGATGTCGATCTTTTGCCGTTCTATCCTACCAGCCCAGTGGGATAGAACGGTACAGACGACCCGAAAACAAATCTGTCGATCTTAATTGATTCATACTTCGAACTTCTCAAGTACTCAATAGCAACATTAGGTTCGGTACATGAAAAGTTCCACGTTTGAACCAGGCCTTAAGGTGGGACTTAAAATTCTGAAAAAAAAATTGAGGTTTGTTTTTCACGGAATTCGAATGTTAAGATAATGAAGTTGTATTTCGACAATTTCCGTTGCCATAAGGTTAAAGCTCGTTTTCTCAAAACGAGTTATTTTTGCCGTTGAGAAACGATATTTTGAGAAGGATTTCGCCAATTGAACTGAAACTTTCAAGATTTGTTCTTCTAATTAGGTTCTGTAGGATGAACATGGAAATTTACCATCCATTGCATTTTGTCGAAGTCATGGATTAAAACGTATGCTGGATTTTCTCTATCAGTTTAAACTGGTCATCATTCAATGTGTTTATAACTTTTCCCAAATCTCTGTGCTTATCACAGTAAGCTATCTGTCTTCTTTTGAAAACTGTAAAAATGATTCCTTTTGATCAGTTCCTCCAGGGGTGATCTTTTTTTAAGTAAGCCCTGGCATGGAACCGCAGGTGGCAGATTAATTCAGCCGGTGTCAGTTTACAATACAGTCTTAGGGCACAAAAGTATTTATGTATACTTTGCCATGGTTTGGAATGAAATCTTAGTCGCGAAAAAAGTTTAAAAACTGGTGTGTTCTTAGGTTAAGTCCCCTCTTAATCCTCACGATATAGACGAACGCTTTTTATTCAACTAATTAAATCTGTTGTTTTACCAGGCACCAACCAATAGCGTAGCTCCATCTTTCTGTATATAAACCACACACAACCCACAATTCCTCGATTCGCTCCGACAAAGGGCTAACGCTCGAAACGTCAGCTTTCCAATCTCTTTACGGTGGCCTATTCAAATTATCAACCCAGTTAATAAAACCAAATTATCTTGTAATACTCCCACCGACGCAGCACCACAGTTTCTAAAAAACTTACCCCTTTATTCGTTTGTTGTTTATCGCTGCGACCACTAACGTCTTGCCTTTATTCTTTATTCCACATATTTCAGACTAGAAGACCAACTACAAGACGATGCAAATCTTGAAGAAACTCACCAAGGAGCTACGCCAGAAAATCGTAAGTTTACTCTTTTCTCTTCCCCTATTGGTACAAATCTAGCTTTCCGTTTAGCCATTTTTATCTTCGAAGAAACTAGGTTTTGTAGTCACATCAACTTCATCGGCCGTTGCCTTCAATGTAATTTATTTCTAAGGGTGCTCAAAACTCTTTTTCACGTAACAATATAAGGCTTAATATCAGAGCTATGTGCCAAAAACGTGACGTCCTCAAAAAACAAAATTCTACAATGTCGCTCTGACCTGTCTAAAATCTGTCCAGCTATCTTAGTACAGTCCATTCGCACCAAATTCAGGAAGTCAATTCTAAACTTTTTGACTATTTACACCAAATTAAGGCCCATAAACTTGAACAATCTTAGTAAGTACAGAGACTCAATTGTTAAAGCGGCCGACAAAGGCGGCGCTTTGGTTGTTTGGCGGGCCGACCTCTACCAAAAGGAAGCTTTGCGGAAACTTTCCAACCCCCCTTTTTATGCTTAAGTCGATAAAGATCTCACTTCCACTAACCAACAAATTGTGAAGAGAACTATTAACGACCTAATAGTCAGACAAGAATTGCCGGCTACTGCTACTAATCTCATCATCACAACAACTAGAACTTCGTGTATTTACTTTTTTCCTAAATTTCACAAACCTAGCAATCCAGGCCGACCTACCGTCTCTACGTGTAGTTGCCCTACCGAACTCATTTCCAGCTATTTAGACAAAATTATGGCACCCATTGCTATGAGTACGAGAAAATACACGTCTGTAAGCCTCAACTTCAAAAGCCCTATTGCAGTACTTTTACACCATACGTGATCCTCGAGATCACGGGACAACACCTTACACAGGACAACCAACTTATCAAACAGTAGCAGATGATGTTGTTTTTAAGCCGTTGCTGCCTTCCTCCATACTAATGAGGTGCCTTCCTCCATACTAATAAAGTGCCTTTTTCCATATTAATAAGCGCCGCTCTAGAACAATAAAAACAATGAACTCGCCTACGCTTGCCAGCTAATAGTTAACTCTGGTTGGAAAACTCTATTAGCTGTTTAATATAAAAGCGCGAATTGTAACGAAAGCGTCATTCCTTCATTCAACTTGAACTAGCTGGAAGTTTGAAAACAATCTCCGATTTTCGAAACCAGGTTCTTTTTATCCCCATTAGTTCATGAAAATATATGTTAATTTTTTATCCGCACTCTCAGCTTTGCTGACGATAGAGGGAGAGAGAATATATTCGGCTTACTAACTGCTCGAGTTTTCCACTCCGTTAGTCACGCACTGAACTCCACTTTCGACCCTAGATTTGCATACAAACTCCAACGGAAAAGCCCATGGTACAGCTCTACCATCGAAATGACAACAATAGAAGTTCGGAGCGCTAATTAATTGTCAACACGGGACAATAAGTATTTTTGAACAACGCGTTGCTTAAATATTACTTTTATTATGCTTGAATATTACATTTACTAGCGAATACACAAAAAATAATACACAGAGATTTGAAATACATACACCAAAATTAATAGTGAACATTCACTAAATAGCAACAGGTGGTTCCTTTTTGATATCT